>CANXYC010703451.1:0-66042 GCA_948193065.1 Aleurites moluccanus
TATATATATATATATATATACTTGCCATTGAAAGTTATTATAAACTATAGTAATTAGTTATTATAAACTATAGTAATTCCTTTATCAAGTTAGTAGAAAAAAAAAGTTTGAGAATACAAGTGGTGAATATATATGTTATCATATATTTTTATTTGAGTTGTTAAATAAATTGCAATTATATTGAGATATATTTTAGCTATAGGTATATTCTTTTGAATAGGTTTAATGACCTTAAAAAATTTAAAATTTTGTATTTTTTTAATTTTATTTAAAATTTAAAATTTTATTAATTTTATCCTAATTTTTAAAATTAATTGTAATTATGATTTACTCTCAAAATTGAAGGTTTAGTAATCTAAAAAATTCAAAACTTTATATTTTTTTTTTTAATTTTATCTAAAACTTTAAATTTTATTAATTTTTATCAATAATTTAAATTTAACACAAATTCAACTTTGAATCTTTAAAATTTAAAATAATATAATAAATTTAATTTAACATTCAACTTTCAAATCAATTTTCATTTTTATAAAATAAATTATAAATTAATTTTAAATTTTACAAGATATTTGAGTTTAAATTATTTTAAAATTTATTAGAATTAAATAGACTTTTAAATGATTTTATTCAAATCGAATTTGAATTTAAATTTGTCACTTCTAGTTATTGGAAAAAAATATAATGTAATCAATATTTTTTTTTTAAAGTTAAGTTTAATATTAAGTTTCCAATAAAATAAATAGATCATTCTTTAAAATTAAAATAATATAATAAATTATCAATAAAATAATTTTTATAATAATCATTTAAATCTTATATAATAAAATAATTTAACATATATGCATAGAAAACTTTTTATTAAGTAAAGTAATAAATTGATTTGTTATAAAATTTAATTTACAATTAATTTTTATAAGTATTTAAATAATAAGGATAATTTATATAACTGATTGTAATTAATCTATTATACTTTCTAAAAAATAATATAATATATCATATTCATGAAATTATAAATTAATTGTATTAAATTTAAATTTTTTATAAAAATTAATAAAATTTAAAATTTTGAATAAAATTAAATGATGACAAATTTTTAAACTTTTTAAATTATTAAATTTTTGAGAATTGATCATAATTATAATGAATTTTAAAAATTAAAATAAAATTAAAAAATAACATAAAAAATTGAATTTTCTAAATCATTAGATCTATTGAATAATAGGTTTGGGATGAGTAAAAGAATTATGGTTAAGTGGCTCCCACACTCTACATGACTCGTGTAAATGAAGTCTTTGGCATGTGAGGTAGTGTTTGGTAGGAACATTAAATAACTTATCGTTTGGCTTTTATTTAATTAACATTTACCGAACATAGTTTCTAGAACTAATTCTTAACTAATTCAATTTTTTATAATACCGATATGCCCACATCAAGTCGATATTTGGAAATCCCACATCGATTTCTTTGCTTTTACATATATAACCTATTTCATTGTTATTGACGTTAAAAATTATTTTCTAAAAAATTATTATATATAAAATATGGTTGAAAAAAATAATTTGAACCTGTCATGTTGTGAAATAATTTTATTTTTTTAAAAAAATTTTAATTATATTTAATAATTATATATCGAAATATTATCGTTTCTGAATAATAGATTTAGTATCGATTATCTTTTTAATATTAAAAAAAAAAACATATTTAGCACATTAATTACTTTTCTAAATGGCATGTCAAATGATAATATTAATTACAACCTCATTAATTATAATTATTTACATTATTCAATACTATTTTTGGATTTCATTTTTAAACAGTCAATTTCAAATGCCTTCCTTATAAAATTAGGCAACAATTAGTCACTTCATTAACTAAATTTTCTTTTTTGGAAATAATCAATTAATTAAATAATGACAGGTAAATTTTTACAAGGTATACCATAAACTTTATTAATAGTGTGGGATGTATTAATATACTTTTTTTTAATTCTTTAATTTAAACAATAATAATCTAAGATTAGTTCCATTTAAATAGATGCTCATTTAAAATGAAAATAAATCTAAATTTAAATTTTAAATATAAAGTCATTAAAAAATATATAATATTAAAAATAAATATAAAGTTAAATTTTAAATAATTAACTGTCTAATTCAATTATGAAGATGAATTCAATGTCATATTTGTAAACATATTATGATATCGATCCAATCATCATACTAAAATGATGGCATGAAGGGGCAGACGAAGGATAAAATATTGGATCTCAAAATTTAAATAGTAAAAAATTTATGTAATAATAAATACTATATCAATTTTCATTTTAATAATAATATTAAAATACAATATAGTTATATTTTTTCATAATGCATCCAAATAGATATATTCTCTATATTTCAAGTCACCAAATTATCTAAACGCAAATCTTATATTAAAATTTTCAGTATTTTCTTATTCAATTTACACTAGTAAACAGTTAGAAAGAAGGTTGAGCAATCAAATCAAAATATATAATTATAATGCAATATTTACTTGAAAGAAAAAAATTGCATATAATTCGGTTTGTAATTATGGATTGAATTAAATTTTTTTTCTTTTATAAGTTGGATTAAATGAATATATTTTTAATTCGTAACCTTTTTAACGAATTTTAAACGTGTGACTTTATTATAATTTTTAATAAGATAAAATATATAAATAAAAAAAATTATATTATTAAATACTACTGGAGATTAATATTTTTAATTATTTAAATAATAATAATAATAATAATAATAATAAATATACCATATCTCTTGAATGAATAAATAATTATGATAGATAGATCGATATTGTGAAACGGATATATATACGAGAAAAATAATAATTTTAAGATTATATATTTATAATGAAATTATTTATTAAAATTATTATTTAAATATAAATTAGAATTATAATTTGAGTCTTTTTATCTTTTATATTAAAAAATCATATTCTTAATTGGTAAATTAAAAATTTTACGTCTTAAAATTAAAAGACATTTATACATAGTATAGATACATACAATTTATATTTGAAGTTTGGATTGGGTTAAGACAATAGATTTATAAAGTTAATTGAGTAAAGCGTAAATATAAATTTATTAAATATTTAAATGAAATCTAAAAGAAATTGGAGGGCTAACAAAATTGGCAGAAAGTGGTAAGAAGCTCAAAGAAAATAAAAGAGAAAAGAAGAGGATTTAGGGCAAATGCAATAGTAATACAGGGTTAGTGTTGTTGGTTGGGTTTGGGATCACATTAGTTCGGTTTGATTGGTTATTATCAAAATAAATTAATATTTTTAATTTAAATTTTTTTTAAATCAAATTAAATCACTATTATAGTTAAACAGTCGATTTTGGTTCGATTTAAATATTTTTGATTTATCGGTTTCAAATCAAAATTTTTTTTTATAAATCATTATTATTTTATTATAAATTTAAAATAAAACACCGATAAAGTATCGATAATAAAAAATAATTTTAAAAATAATTTAATATAGTATAATTTCAAAATTTATTTATTTTATTAATTATCACACTCAAAACTTATTTTTTTTATCAAGAATTAGATTTTTTTTTTTTTTTTTAATTAATTTTTATGGATAATATTTTTTTAAATTCTAAATTAATATTAGATTAACAAAATATGTAGTTGTATATAAAAATAAAATTAAATATATTTAATTATAATATAACTTCAATTTGAAATAAAAAAAATTTAAACCATAAATTAAATTATATTTTTAATTTATTTTATTTTTAAATTTAATAAATTATAAAATTATTAATTTTATTTTAATTTAATCGATGGTTAGATAAATTAACGAACGTTAGTTTGGTAGAAGGATGGTACTACGGATAGTTGTTGGTTTATTCACGCTTTTTATGTAATAGTAATTAAAAAAGGCATTCTTCTTGCAATGGAAGAGATAGGTTACCCACCACTCCTCTTCTCCTCTCACAGCTTATCCATTTCCTAAATGGGAAAAATCAACTTTTTTTTTTTCTTTTTGGGATCCCACAAGAGACAATCCCAAAAAAGAATCTAAAATGAAAATATAAAGTAATTAATAAATAAAATATATATTTATATGTATAAAAAGTAAAAAAAAAATTGTAATAAGATTAAAAAAAAGTCCCCTTTATCACATGAATTACCATATATATATATAATTTGATCAATGTTTATTGCCTTTGAGTAGGAGTAAGGTAAAGAATAGGAGGCCAATCTCATGCCAAAGTTCAAATAGCTAAGCCTATAGTATGAAATTAAGAGGTCTCAAGTTTAAATTATATTTTATTAAATATGATTTAAATATATTTTTTATTTAAAATAAATTTATTTTTTATTCACATTGAATTGTAATACTTAATTGATATTTATATTAATATCTACTTATATATAATATCTTTAAAAAAAAAAGATAAAGTAACACGAGAGTAATTTATTTTCTAGAAAAATTAGAGAAAAAGAAAAAAAAAATAGAGAAATAAGGTTTTTTTTTTATGATAGTGTCAAATCTTCATTAATTTTCGATATATATGATAAATATTTAACAAAGAAAAGTTAAAATAAAAATTTTATAATTTTTTTTATATAGAGTGTTTGTATTTATTTCATTTAATAATAATATATAAAAACTATATTAATAATTTTTATTAAAAAAAATAAATATATAAATTAAATTTTTTATATTAATTGATTTGGATATATGAAGAAGTATATAAAAAAGTGAAAAGGTATATATACGTATATGGCTATAACACTATTTATATTTAACATCACTGATGAATTAATTACTAGTTTTTTTTTTTTTTAACTTCTATTTAAATTTTTTTATTTTTTATTTTCTGAAAAAAAGATATTCATATTTCCACTTAAAAAAAGAAAAGAAAAGAAAAGAAAATGGTTATATCATTAGATTAATGAAAAAGGCATTTCAAGCTACACAGAGTTAGCCCTTAGCTCGCTCTTTATTTACTTGTATGGATATCTTTAGTTTTTTACCTGCTGCAGGTAGCATAGCAACAAGAACAACAACCATAACATGAACCTTTTGAGATCTGATAAGAGCCTGACAAACCCCTACTTTTCCCGGAAAAGAGGAGAAAAACAAACCCATTAGAATTTTTAAAAGAAAAAATAAATTAATAATTAATTAAAAGAAAAAGCAAATTATACTTCAATAACGAGTGGAATTAGAAAAACCCATCAATTATAATCAGCTGTACTAGCAGTATACTATATTTTTATATATATATTGTGAAATAATAATCATACGAATTAGAGAAAAAGAAATTAAAGAAAAAGGGAGAGATTTGAATCTAATAGCAATCCCTTTCTCAACTTTTTGAGCTACAAAGATGAAAGAAAAATAGTTTTTTTGCTAGTGCATATTTGATCTTATTTCATTTCTAGGCTTCTATAATCCAAAACACCACTTTTCATGCCTAAGAAATCATAGGCAGAGTTGCTGCTGCCACTGCCCATGGTACTGCTACCAATACTTGTACCTATCTGGCAACTGCAGTCTTTGCTGTTCTGTAGCCCCAACCTGCAAGCAAAACAAAGACCTCCACATCCAGTTTTCAATGGCTGTTCAGGTGCTTGATTTTGATATGGAAGGCTTATTTTAAGGTCAAGATTCAAGTCTGGGCATCTTTCTTGAATTGGGTTTTTTTCTTCTTTACAAATAACAATATTGGTTGTACTGTTGTTCTTATCTTTTTCTTCTTTAACATTGGCGAAAGATATTGTTGTTGTCCTTGTTGTTGTTGTGCTGGTTGTGGTCACTGCTGCTTCTTGTGCTGGTTCGTTTAGTGGCCGGTGAGTTGCAGGATCTATTCCTCTGTTCAACAGTTTTCTTCTTATATGTGTATTCCAATAATTTTTTATCTCATTATCTGTTCTTCCTGGTAATCTTCCAGCTATAAGAGACCATCTAAAACAAAAATTAAGAAATACCCATTAGTCGAAACAACACACAAGTTTTACAACAAGAACAAAAACTAGAAATAGTGAAGATATTTGAGAGATGGTTATAACTAAATAAGAGTTAATTAGTTAATTACTTGTTGCCAAGAAGACTATGGAGTTTGATAATGAGTTCATCTTCTTCTTCAGTAAAATTGCCTCTTTTAAGGTCAGGTCTTAAATAATTGATCCAACGGAGTCTGCAACTTTTACCACAACGAAGAAGACCAGCCGCTTTTGGAAGAGAACGCCAACAACCTTCACCATGAGTTCTAATATAAGCAATAAGCCGATCATCTTCTTCTTTAGTCCATGCTCCTTTGTTTGTATGAGCTTTTTCACAGCAAGGAGACCTACCCATTTTGAAGTACTAAGAATTTTTTTTTTTTTTTATATCAATCAAATTCCAATGGGTTTTCTTTGATTTTTGTGATTATGGTAAAAATGGAGGATTTGGGTTTTGTTTAAGGAATTTGCTGGAACATTAAGGCCGGCCCTTGAGAGGACTTGAAATGGAGTTTTTAAATAGGCTTTTGACTGAGAGAGAGAGAGAAAAGAGAGTGAGCTTAGCTAATTGCTTCTAGATGTGAGTTGGTGAGACAGGTTTGAGAGGAGTAGCTGGTAGCCTCTCTCTTGATGATATTAGCATCAATCATATAATAAGTTATAAGGACATTAACTATAGATAACCTTCAGGTAGGTGTAAAGTAAGGTATATTAAAGTATAGGCAAGGCATATTGGTGTACATCTCTTCCCCCCTCTCCTTTCTTATTTTTTTTTTTAATTTTAAGTTATTAAATTTTTATTTTATTTTAATTCTCTCTCAAATCTTCCCCAACTCATCACTAGACAACATATACCAAAATTCATTGAGAGCCTATATAATATATAATGTTGTTGGAACTAACACCAATTATGTGGGTCAATTTAACTTTTTATATATATGATCAATTGCAGTCTTGCTTCTTTATTAGTTATATTATATTTAATGTTGCAACTAAAATTGGCTATATTATGCTTTATTTTAATAAAATTCTTGACTAACAAGTTACCATCCAAATAAGTAAGAATTTGTTTGATATATAATGATGACATTTTCTCAACTTAATTAATCAAAATTCCATTTCAAAATGTTGATTAAGTATTAAAACAATAATTTTAGTTATGATTTTGAGAGAGAAAATATATATAGATTAAAAATATATATTAGTTTTTTAGTTAGTTGTGGTGGGCATTTGGGAAAAAGAGAAGCCCAAGTGGTTTGGCTATTCTAGTGTTATTCTTGTGCTTATATATAGAGATGGTAGGTGTGGTTCTTTATTTTATTGGTACACTGCACTATCATGCATGAGAGAGAGAGAGAGAGAGAGAGAGAGAGAGAGAGAGAGTATTTTTCTTTCTAGAAAAGTTGGAGGTTGGGTTCAAAGAAAATATGATGAAAAAAAAGAGGAAAAATAGGAAATTGAAAAAAAAGGAAAAAAAAAAATAAAGATATGAAATATATGGGTGTGGTTGTGGTTGTGTGTGGGCTTTGGTTCACCTTCCACTTTTCCTTTTATTTTTTTATTTTTTTTAACCCCAACCTTATGGTGCAAGTTTAGGCAACATTCCAAAGGGTAGGGTTAGGAATTGGAAGGTTTATTCACCTTTTTGTTGTTATCTCCCTTCCAACTTGCAAAGATTATTTGTTACCCACCAGCACCACTACCATTTATACACATAAACTCTCTCTCTCTCTCTCTCTCTCACTCATCATGAAATTGAAGAGGATGGTAAGGGTTAAGGATTATGGGCAGAAGTTGTCAATTAGGGAGAGAGAGAGAGAGAGAGAGAGAGAGAAAGGGATAGATATCCACTTGTGCAATTATCTTTTGTGTATTTTACCTACCATTTCACCCTTTCTGACTGTCCTAGCACATAGTCCAACTCTGGCCTCACTTTGATGTTGAAACAAATTAATGATTTTACTAATGGGTCGAACTGTGGTGCACCAAGTGCATGGTTTACATGATAATATTAACCTCTAGATTAAAATGGTTAAATAGTTACCATTGATTCATTATAACTATGATGATTAACCATGGTTAATATAGATGAATCTCATAAAAATGATATATTTATGATAAGATGTGATATGACACATTAATTATTTATTTTTTTAAAAATATCTTCCAACTTGATAAAAAAAAGTGAATTATATTTATGAATAATATCTTCAAATTAATTTTAACAAATCAAGATTTTATTCTCTATTATCTTTAAAAATACTCATGTAATTCAAATTAATATTTATATATATTATATCATTCTTTTCATAATTTCTATAATTTCATATAAATTAGTAAATATAATATTTTTTTATGAATTTCTTTATAAATTTCATCAATCTATATTATAATTAAGATAAATTAAATAAAATTTCATGTAAGATAATTATTTTTTTTTACCCATAGTACTCTTGGATATATTTAAAAATTGAATTGTGATTTTTTTATTTAGTTAAATTAATTATTTCAATAATCATTCTCATAAATAAATCCATAAATTTAAAGAAGGTAGAACACTCCCTTACATTTAAAAACATACTAAAATATTTTAAGAATGGATATTATTGATAATGAAATAAATTTATTTAAAAAATATAAAAATGATAAAAAATATCATATATATATTTTAATTAAAAATAACTAACAGTTAATACAATATCATTAGAAAAAAATTTAAAAAATTATGAAAAAAATAAAGAAAATAAAGAAAAATTGAAAATAAAATGAAGGAAAAATAATACTAAATACTAATTTATCAAGGACTAAAAAGCTAACTTTTTAAAATTGAAAGATTATTTAAATAATTTTATCAAATTTCAAAGACTAAACTATAATTTAATCTAAATAATTTAAAAAATTAAAAGAACACGTGTCTCTTATCTTAAGGTGCATCCGTTCCTAATCATCCTTTTTCTTTTATATCTTTATTTTTTTTATCAAGATTATATTTAAGTGATATACACAATAATAAATTTTTTTGTTTTAATATTATATAAATGTTAAGTTTTATATTAAAATATGATTTTTATTATTGAATTGGTAGAATAAATCTGAAAATTGATTTTGTTTTGAATTGAGTTATGACTTGCTTTATAAATTATCATTTTAAATTATTTTTTATATTTTCAAAATTTTATAGTTGATTTTTATAAACCATAGTTTGAAAAAAATATAGAAAATATATATATTTTTTAAATCATAGTTTTCTAAAGCCTATAAAATTCATAAGCAGTTTATTTAAAATACTTCAAACTCAATACAAATACTCATATAATAGTTTTGACATCTAAAACTAAATATAAGTAAATATCTTTTCTTTAATTTTAAGTCATATCAAATTTTGCTAACTTTAATGTTCTATTTCAAAGAAAGGATGTTTTTGAACAAATATAAATATTTGTGATAACTTTTATGGAACCCATAGTTTCTAACACATGATTAACTCTTATTTTATAATTAATTTAATAAATGAAAAAATAAATAAATGATAAGGATCTAATTTTATAGATCCAATAGCCTAAAAGCATTTGGCACAGTAATGTACTTAATTGTACTTATTTTGAAGTTTGATTTTTACTAGAAATATTTGAATTCTATTTAATTTGACTTAATTATAATTAAAAATTAAATTAATTTATTTACTAATATTAAAATAATGCTAAAAACTCAAATGAATTAAATTCAAACTTCAATTAATAAATTACAACATAAATAGTGAATGATTGGATTCTCAATTGAGAATCCAAAACTCATTAATTAAGATAAAAAGAGTGTAATAAATTAAATTTTTAATTCAAAATCACTTATTTAAATATTTAATAATAAAAATAAAAATTAAATTTTAAATTCAATTGAATTTTTTAAGCACTAAAATGATATTTATTTCAAAAAATACTTTTGATAAAAATATTTTTTAAAATATTTTTTATTAATAAAAAATACTTTTAATTTAATGAGATTCAAACATTATTATAATATAAATTTTATTTATAATTAAATAAAATTTTAATATTTAATTAAATTCGCGAGTCACTTAAATCAAGTAATATAATACTTGAATTCAATTTGTTATGAGTAAAATTTAAATATTTTAAAAATAAAATTTAAATAATACATGAAAATTTTATTCATTATTAGTCATATGTAAAATTATGAATTTGTTGTTAGATTAATAACATAATTGATTTTTTTTATTGAAATAAAATCAGTATTCAAAAGAAAAAAAATTTGCTGACTAAAACAAAAGATGACATCAAACATATAACTAGATTCATTAATTATTGATGCCTCTTGCTTCAATCAGATGGAACTTATCATCACTATCAGTTAGGTGGTTTTAACGCTATTGATTGGTACAGAAGTCATTTTCCCAAGCAGTTTCTTCTACAAATACGTACACAAGGGCATGCCTACTTTTAACAAGATTGATTTATATGGGGTGTTTGGATAGCTATTAAATATATCAAATTATCGAATTGTTTATAGATATATTATTAGTTGAAAATTTTATATTATTTAATTGATTAATAAAAAAAATTTCGATAATGATAAAATTTTTTTTTAATTGATAAATTTTACAAGCAGTTAGAAATTATTAATAACGATTGAAAATTTGATAATAATGACTTTTATATAATTATATATTTAATAACTATTCTATGAAAAATCTCCTAAATAAATTTATCTATTATTTTAATATTTAAATTTAAATTTTTAATGATAGATTTGATTTTTAATATCATATCATAAATAATGATTTTTTATTTTATTTTGCAAATTGTTTAAATATAATATAAATTATTTATTTTTAATTAAATTAAATAAATAAATATGGTATTGTATATCCAAATTAACTAATAATAACATTGTATAACTAATAAAAAGCCAAATTACTCTTTAGTTTTTAAGATATAATCTAATTATTTAAATATTTCGTTAAAAAAGAGTATTTTCAGTCAACTACTATTTTTTTCCTAACCCCTTTGCTACTTTTTCTATTTCTCATTTACTTATCTCAAAATGTCTTTGTCCGTTTATTATTCAGCCATTCCATCCAAAAAACAAATAGTATTTTCAGTTAATAAAAATATATAAGAAAAACTTTACCCCTATTTCTTCTTAACTTGTTTTTCTCTCTATTTCTCATTTACTTATTCCTTTAAATTTATATTCAAAATAATAATTCGATTCTTTATCTCATTTAATATCTAACCTCTTATTTCATATATATATATATATATTTTTATGTAATACGTTACTTTTTTTAAAAATATTTTAATAATTAATATTTTTTTATAATTAATATGACGTGAAAAATAATAATACATAAAATGAAATATTAAATAAAATAGAAAATTTAGACTATCATAATAAAAATATATTTATTAATTAGATCAAATTTTAAGAATATAATAATTAATATAATTTAAGAGGATTTTTTTATATTTTATTTTTGCATGAAACAAGCATTGAAGACTTTTAATTTTCTTTCTTATATATATATATATATATATATATATATATATATATATATATGTTATTTGCGTCTATAAATATCCAAGAGTGGGTTAAGATATTAGAAGATTGGCAATGGCAACCATCAAAAGAATGAAGAACGTGTGGCGACAGCCAGCAAAGCAAACACGTAGATGTCATGTGCTCAGGCCGTGATGAAGAAGAATCGTGGGTCACTCCTCAAAACCCTTACCTACCTTTCGGCTGTCCTTCCCATGTGGGACTCCTCAATCTTAGCACAAAGATACCTTCACCCACCCACACTTTAGGATAATACCTTTTTTTTATATATATTTTCTTCAAATTATTTCCTATTTATTTATTTAATTAAATTATTATTAACATAGCTAACCTATCTTAATTAATCAGCTTTAAATTAGTGATATTAAAATTATAAATTTAAATTTTTTTAAGAGTATAATTAAGATATATTTAATTTAATATTTATCGATAGCTGAAAATATAATAGTTTGTTAAAATTTTACTAATTATTATTGTTAAAATATAAAATGATAATTGATGGTATAATTTATTTTTGATATATTATTGTGTATTTTAGATATTTTTCTTTTTTAACATGTGATATGAATTATAAAAATTAAATTTAAAAAATATTTTTATTAGTAATATTTTTTTTTATAAGGCAATGTGATATAAATTCAAATCACCTATTAGCTGATAAAGAAAAAATTTCAAAATGAAAATTTTCAAATCAGTATCTGTTAGGACTTTAAATAACTTTCAATTATTATTTAAAATATTTTACCAAATTAGGTTAGTCCAATTATTAGAAATAAAAAAAAACTATTAGAAGTGAAAAAACAACTATAAGTTACCTCCAAACTGTTAAACAAAACACTTACTAACAACTTGTGAAGTGAGATGTCTTAAACTTGTAGCACACAAAAATCACCTTTGTTTCAAGGGCATACCTTATGTGTGAAGTAGGATGACTTGCACACAGACTAGGAGAAGGCATTTTAAAAAGTTATCCGCTATATTTGGATATCGAAATTTATTAAAATTCATAAAATTAAAAATTTAGATTTTTTATTTTATTTTATAAATTTATATATTTTTATTTATTTGGGATAAACATAAAATTTATGAATTTTAATGATATTTTTATAGTAAAAAAATAATCTATAAATAATTAAAATGGGAGATTTTTTAAAATCTATTTTTTATATGAGAATTTAAAACTTTCAAAAAGAGAAATTGTGGTGAATAATAAATTTTTGAGAATTTATAAATTTTAACTATATTTTTATTAATCAAACAATAAATTTTAATAGAATCCATGATTTTATGAAAACTCTCGCCCAAATTTCTCTATTTGGTTTTTGTGTTCATTCTCCTTTTTTAGCCCATGTGAATTGCTACATGATCCCATGTGTGATAATAGCCTTATAAGCAGGTTGGTTACCTCCACTCAGTAGGCTAATCTTTTGGATTCTTGTGATAAATCATGAATAAACATGAAATTGTTGAGTTCAGGTGCGCTGACTTTTTTCTTTTTTTTTTTTTTTAAATTTTTATTGAATCCCTGATTTTATAGTCATAAGTGGAAGAAATGAGAAGTAGACATAGTAGAACAGTTGCAATTCTTTATGGCATCTGGAAAAAACTTGTCTTAGCACAGAAAATATCAGCAATAAAATATGACACTATAATATCTCAAAGTGATAGGTGCGTTTATAGAGGTGTCTTAACTCAAGACATCAATGCCTAACCTGCAACTCGAATTGGACAGAGCCATGTACATGCTCAAGTTGATTTGAATCATTCCAGTCATATTAGTTTACAAAAAAAATTTTATTTGTCCATTCAAATTCAGTTTTTCACACATGATTAATTTTCAATTCATCCATGATTAATTTCCTTGTGTTTATGCTAACAGTTCATTTTTTTTTCAGTTCAAATAGACAAACTTGTAGTGCAATTGCAATTCTACTGATTCAATGTGTCAATATCATAATAGTTCAACACTCTAACCATCAGGGAGCTTGTGCTTTCATTTATTATACATAAGAATGCATCAGAACTTGGGTAAATGCTCGACTATACATACAAATGTTTCATATAAACAAGATATTCGCAATAATTCATTAATTTCTTCTATTCAATGCGGTGCATATTATTATTGTTATCGTTCTCGATGTGAAAATGTGCTGCATAGCCACAATACATAAGAAGAAAGATCAAGCATTCTCCACTTTGAGCATGTTTGGTATATTTTAAGATTCAATTCTTAGAATAGGGGTTTCATTTTTTTTTCTTTAGTACACAAATAATTTAAATTTTTCTATCTTTTTACATTTGAATAACTCCAATTTCTATTGATATGATATATATTTTTAAGTATAATTATTAATCTAATCAGTAAATTCTATTTAATTACTTAAAAAATAACCTTAGAAATGGATGTCTAAAGTTTTGAAATCCTACACTTGGATCCCCATTTCTAGGTGTACCAAACAAGTCCTTCATTCTAGTGCAAACTGCATAGAAATAGATAAAGATCACAACAGCAGCAGAAACTACAGCTGAACTTTGTGCTGGTATGGTGCTGTCCATTGCAACTGTCTTGGATCAAGGAACTTGGTGTGAACCCTAATTCTGAAAGTTTCTTATGTGACGATGCATAGTCTCTGAAGGATGCAACCTCATTCATCCTCCCACCTATCATAGTTTGCATGAAGGAAGAATTATATATGATGCGTTATAAATCCAGCTACTATAGTTTTACAAATAATTCTAACTCGAGAAGAAGAAAGACAAGACACAACCTTCCATAATACTTCTAGTTTTATCAGTTTCCAAGGGTACTAATTATTGCAGACTAGCTTTAAAAAGGCAAAATTTTGGCCCAACTTGGGGTATACAGATTACCCAGAGAGCCCATTTTTAAATACTAACATGTAGATCCGAACATTCTTCTGAAAAAAGAAAATCAGACCGAAAAGGATTAGGCACAGCTATAAGTCAACCAAATCAGTATTTCTAATCCAGACTCAGCTTATACAAAACATATCATTCAGGTTAGGAGATTGAAATAATTCATTAATCAATGGCTCATCAAAATGTTATTTATTCCAAGTGAATTGGTAGAGATATGTCAAGACCAGATTAGATGACTCCACTAGAGCATGACTGCAAACTTGAACTTTTATGTACCGTATCAAGAGTCACCATAGAGGTCACAAATTAAACTTAAATAACAGCAACACAATAGTCATTTAATTGGGAAGGATGTCCGAATTCCCTTCATACACAGTTCAAAATGAGGACAAAACTCAGGGCCTTCAAACAAAGCCTTGTCAAATGGAAGTTTCAAAAGTCCATCTGTCTTCCCTTTCAGTATGAATAGATTAATCTCAACTCATACACTCCATATGAAAAGAGGGGTTCATCATTGCTGTTCTCAGTTTAAATCTTATACAAAATGTAAGTTAGCAAACTTGGACCATCAGAAACTGATATCTCCGTATTCACACTTCCCTATGCATCGCATCCAATCAAAGAATTAGAGATTTGTATATTAAAGCAAAAATAGTTACCGATTACTAGAGTATGACCCATTGCGAGTGCCATATGTGCTTGTCAGAAAGGTCCATCCAACAAAAGATATCCCTTCAAAGTGCTGGACCAACCGCAAAATTCAGGCCCTGCGTAGTTACATACACTAGCATATAACTTACATATGTAACTGCTGAGTTCCACTACACCATTTTATTTTAAATTTTTTAATGGCTTTCGTTTCAATTATTTACTCTTATGAATGATAAGCAGCATCAACTTAATGGACTGTACTAAATTCACTTTATTTGATAAAAAAAAATCTATTTTAATGAAATTCGCTTTATTTAATTAGTTCATATTCCGACTTCCTGAAATTTTAATTTTTCTTTTTCAAAATTTCAAATTTGAAATACAAGGATCTTACAAAAATAAAAGTAGATGAGAACTCAAATCACCTGAATCACTCTAAAAAAAGGCTTATTAATTTGTAGAAAAATTTTCACGTGATTCATCCAAATTTAATATTTTATAGAAAAAAATTTTATCAGTCCATCTAAATTCAACTTTTAAACATAATTTTTTTTTTTAAATCCATCCAAAAATAATTTTTTAACTTTATTCTCAATTTCAGATTCTTGATTCTTATCACATCTATTTTTCTTATAGATTTTCAGTTTCACCCTCCACAATTGTTCCAGAACTACTATTTCTAAATTATACATAGTTTTAGAGAAAACAATTTTCACTGAGAACAGAAAGAGCAACCCACCTATCCGCAACATCTAACCAACAATTATGAAAATTAAATTGCACAAAATCCAACTGTGAACTCAAATATATCCAAAGTATTAAATGTAACTTGTAAAAGTCTACAATTATTTATCATGATGTTAGTCTAACAAAATGCCAACTATTCATATTTCATACAAATTAATATAATTATCTAATCATTTCCAATCAAGTTCATGTATCAACTAGTTAACTGAAGTTATTTCCTATTTTAAATTCTTAGCGCAGCAAAAAACACGAGCGAAAAGTTTCAATTATATGGATCGATAATCAACTAATTAATAGTCAATTTTATCAAATTTAAACCCAAAGAACTGAAAATGCAGAGCATATATACTTGTTCAAAATAATGAAGCTTAGCTGCTGAAGATGAATGTTATATCTAAACAATATTGTCAAAATGAAGACGAACAAACCGCTATAGACACAAATTATGATAGGTAACTCTTTCTTTATCTTAGAAAGCGAAAAGTGTTAGATTTTCTTGATTTATTGTAGAATATTAATTTCACTTGTATTAAAAATTCTGTTGTAACTAAGAATCTTTATTTGCTCTGGATTAGTCTGTTGTAATTAGAAATCATTGTTTATTTTGTATTTATTAATCTTTTATAGCTTTATTAGATGTGTATAAATAGGATTGTACTCCTTTGATTAATTTAAGGAAAAATACAAACTTCTCACAATAATTTTAATATGGTATCAGAGCTAATATTCCTACGAGATCTATAATTTTTTTTTCTCCTTCTTTCTTTCTCTTTCCTTGCGCCTCCAACAACTCTTGTTCCTTTCGTCTTCCACAATCGTCCATAATTCTTTTCTAATGGCTTCTATTACTCCTCCATCTTCTAACCCAATTCTTTCTCTTCCCTCTACCAACACTTATCAAAATTTCTCCATCAGATTAATAAGCAAAAACTATATAGCTTGGAAAACTCAATTTATTTCCCTTCTTAATTATTAAAAACTTACATCTTTTATTGATGAAGCTACTCCATCTTCTCCTTTAACTATTATGAGTACTGGTGAAAATCTTCATGAAATTTCAAATCCTGTATATGAAACATGATTTTTACGTGACCAGATATTTCATTCCTTGTTATTCTCATCTCTTACTGAGAAAATTTTTCTATATGTGGTTGGCGTTGCTACATCTTTACAGGTATGACAGGCTATTGCTAATATTTTTGAAGCAGTTAATCAGAATCGTCAACTTCTGCTCAATATTGAGTTACAAGAACTCAAGAAGAATGATCTATTTGTTAGCTCTTATCTCAACAAAGCTATATCTCAACAAAGCTAAATCTCTTGCAGATGAATTACAAGTTACAGGAAGGAAAGTTTTCCCTGCTGAATTTAATGTTATTATTTATCGAAATATTGGGAGTATCATAGCATTATTACCGCTCTTAATATTCACCCAACTCCAATTCCGTTTCATGAACTTCATGGGCAACTTGTGGCTCATGAAATTCTTCTAAATAGTATGAATACTCATATTGATAATTATCTAAACAGGTCTGGCCCATCTACCTTCTCTACGTCAAAATCATTGTCCACCATGGATAGGCTGTTGCCAACGCCACAACAGCAGCTGCTGCTGAAGTCAGAGCAGGAGCCTCCTCAAGCAATGCGCCAAGCTTCCTCATTCAATTAGAATTTCATACATGGTTTTTAGGGACCTTGTCAGATTTGTGGTATGCGCAATCATGCTACTGATCGTTGTTTTCGCTGATACTCTAATAATTCTTGTTGATTGTTTCAACCCCAACCTAATTTTACCTTTTCGGGTGACACTTTTCTCTCTCCTTATAATAATCATGGTTGTGATCATCATCTTTAGTATCCTGATATGAGTGCGAATTGACATGTTACACCTGATATTTTCACATTGAAAAATGTTTCTGAATACAAAGGGGATGATCAATTACATGTCGGGAATAGTCAAGGTTTGCAAATTTCTCATCTGGACAAAGTTTCTTTTCCTTATTCATATGGTTCCTTAAATATTAATAATGTGTTATATGTTCCTCATATAATTAAAAATTTGCTTTCAGCTAATCAATTTGCCAAAAATAATAATGTTTTCTTTGAATTTTGGTCAACTCATTTTTCTATCAAGGAACAGGAAACCAAGAAACTACTTCTCCGTGACCCAAGTAGGAAGAACTTGTATGTGATGTGTCAACCACGTGTTCAAAGAAATGAGGTGCATTCTACGAATTCATCTCTACCACATGAAAATTAGCATTCTAAACTCGACCATCCTAATATTAGAAGAGTCAAACAAATTGTCAAAAATTTTCATTTAGAATCTTTTGTTAGTCGCAGTTTTATTTGTCATTTTTTCTCTTTAGAAAAATTACATAAATTACCATTTTCGATTATTACTCATTCGAGTTCTTAGCCTTTTGAAATAAACATTCTGATGTTTGGGGACCTGCCCCTATGTCATCTCACAATGGTCATCGTTATTTTATTATTTTTATTGTCGATTTTAGTTGGTTTACATGGATTTATTTTATGAAAAAATAAAAGTGAGGTTTTAGTTATTTTTAAACAGTTTGAATCTTATGTTCTGTGTTAATTTCAAACCACAATTCGCGCTTTTCATTCTGATTAGGGTAGTGAATATCAAAATTTAAATAAATATTTTAAACAAATTAGTATTCTTCATCGTATTGTCTGTCCTTATAAACATGAGTAAAATGGCCTATTTGAAAGGAAAATTCGTTATATTGTTGACACTGGTCTCACATTTTTAGCTCATGCACACATTCTTTTAAATTTTTTGAACTTTTTCTTTGATGTTGTAGTTAATTCTATTAATTATATGCCATCTAGTATCTCTACTGCTACATAAAGTCTATTTTTTTTCATTTGTTTCGGCAATATTCCAAATACAATGAATTTAAAATTTTTGGTTGGACAATCTTTTCTCTTTTAAGACCTTACGACTCTCATAAATTTTTCTATCGTTCACAACTTTGTATTTATTTGGATCTCTCATCTAATCATATGGGATATTGGTGTTTTAATCCATTCACTGGGCGACTTTATATTGCTTGGTATATCCATTTTGATGAGTCAATCTTTCATTTTAAAAATTTGTATCAGTCTACAAGCACAAGTGCGGTTTCTTCTTCTAGTCCATGGCTGACAATTTTACATCCAAACTCAACCTCATTGGCGTTACAAACAGCCCCAACATCAAGCATGTCTTCATTTACTAATTCTTTATTTTTTCATACCCAACCAAATTCTTTATTTTCTTCTCTATTACCAACACCACGGTCCTCTTATATACCTCACAATTCACTATTATCAAGTTCAGAATCATCATCACCTTCATCTCAACTCAAAATTAGACCTTTATCAGACTTATATTCACCCATGAATAGTAGTCCCCTATCCTCCTTTAGACATCAAACAACCTCTCCATCCACTTCCCGAGGCCTACCATTATTGCTCAATTAATCCTCAATCAACCCACCACCTATCACCAACTCGCCACCCATTCAACAGTCCTAAGTCGCACCTCAAGCCAACCTGCCACTGTTGCAACTTCAGCAGCCCCAACCCAACACCACCCATCCACAAACAGCAACCTGCACTCATTCCATGACTCTTCGTACCACTGTAATGCCTTCTAGAAAAGCCTTGATAGCTGAAAGCAAATCATCCACTAATTACTTAGACATAAAACCTACTTCATATATTAAAGCCAAACCATATGTTCAATGGCAAAAAGCTATGTTAGATGAGATTAAAGCTTACAACATAATTATATATGGCAACTGATATCTAGACCGAATGGTGTGAATGTTATTGGGAATAAATGATTTTTCAAATTAAAAGGAAATAGGATGGTATTATTGATAGGTACAAGGCTCGGTTAATGGCAAAAGGGTACACATAAGAGAATGGTATTGACTATAATGAAACTTTTAGTCTAGTTGTTAAAGCTACCACCATTCGCATGGTGCTGTCCTCAACAACAAATTTTAAATGGTATACTAAGCAACTTGATATGTCTAATGTCTTTTTTACATGATACTCTTGATGAAACTATATATATGGAACAACCATTTGATTATGTAGATCCTCTAAAACCGGATTATGTTTGCAAACTTAATAAATCTTTGTATGGGCTCAAGTAAGCACCACGTGCTTGATTTCATAAACTTGCAACTTTTCTTTTTGGTCTTGGGTTTCAGGCTTCCAAGGCGGGCAGTTCCCTATATATGATAAATACGATTAATCATCACCTATTTGTACTTGTCTATGTGGATGATATTTTGGTTACAGGTTTTAATGCCTCATAGATATCATGGTTTTTCCAAGCTATGCGTGCCATCTTTCCTGTCAAAGATTTGGGTGATCTTCATTATTTTCTTGGCATAAAGGTAACTCGGACTACTTCGTGTATGCATCTTACATAATATAAATATATTTTTGATCTCTTGCATAGGGAAGGAATGCAACTTACACGATATAAATATATTTATGATCTCTTGCATAGGAAAAGAATGAATGATGCTAAAACTTGTGCCAACCCTCTACCGTTGCAACTTCAGCAGCCCCAACCCAACGCCACCCATCCATAAACAATATCCCACACTCAATCCATGACTCTTCATACCACTATAATGCTTTCTAGAAAAGTCTTGATAGTTAAAAGCAAACCATCCACTAATTACTTGGACATAGAACTTACTTCATATATTAAAGCCAAACCATATGTTCAATGGTAAAAAACTATTTTAGATGAGATTAATTCTTTACAACATAATTATACATTGCAATTGGTAACTAGACCAAGTTGTTGTTGGGAATAAATAGATTTTTCGAATTAAAAAGAAACAAGATGGTACTATTGTTAGGTACAAGGCTCGATTAGTGGCAAAATGGTACACATAGGAGAATGGTAGTACTATAATGAGACTTTTAGTCCAGTTGTTAAAGCTATCACCATTCGCATGGTGTTGTCCTCAACAACAATTTTTAAATGGTCTACTAAAAAACTTGATATTGCCAATACCTTTTTACATGGTACTCTTGATGAAACTATATATATGGAACAACCTCTTGGTTATGTAGATCCTCTGAAATCGAATTATGTTTGCAAACTTAATAAATCTTTGTATGGGCTCAAGCAAGCATCACATGCTTGGTTTCATAAGTTTGCAACTTTTCTTTTTGGCCTTGGGTTTCAGGCTTCCAAAGCGGACAGTTCGCTATATATGATAAAGACGGGTAATCATTTCCTATTTGTACTTGTCTATGTGGATGACATTTTGGTTACAAGTTCTAATGCCTCGCAAATATCATGGTCTTTCCAAGCCATGCGTGCCATCTTTCTTATCAAAGATTTAGGTGATCTTCATTATTTTTTTGGCATAGAGGTAACTCAGACTACTTCGGGTATGAATCTTACACAATATAAATATATTTCTGATCTCTTGCATAGGGAATGAATGAATGATGCTAAAGCTTGTGCCACTCCTATGGCTTCTGCTCCACCATTATC
Source organism: Aleurites moluccanus (assembly GCA_948193065.1). Classification (NCBI taxonomy): domain Eukaryota; kingdom Viridiplantae; phylum Streptophyta; class Magnoliopsida; order Malpighiales; family Euphorbiaceae; genus Aleurites; species Aleurites moluccanus. The sequence goes on from CANXYC010703451.1 coordinate 21,397, forward strand.
CAAAGATTTCACTTCTGTATTTTCTCATCCTAAGCGTTATCGTCATATTGTGAGTGCTTTACAGTACATTACTCTTACACGTCTTGATATTTATTTCTCTGTCAACAAGCTTTGTCAGTTTATGCATCAACCTAATGAGGATCATTGGATGGCTCTCAAACGACTATTACGCTATATCAAAGGCATTTTGCACATGAGACTATATTTCTCATGTAATTCATCTCTCCATTTATAATATTTTGTAGATAGTGATTGGGCTGGTTATCTAGATGATTGGCGGTCTACTACTGGTTATGCTATTTTTATGGGTTGTAATCTTATTTCTTGGATGGCAAAGAAGCAACATATTATTACTCGTTCTTCTACTGAGAGTGAGTATCAGGCGTTTGCTAATGCTTCTTTTGAAATAGTTTGGATTGTATCATTATTATCGGAGCTTAATTTTTCTCTATCTTGTTCGCCTATTTTATAGTGTGATAATCTGAGAACTGTTTATTTATCTTCTAATCCTGTTTTTCATGCTCGAACTAAGCACATTGAATTAGATGATCATTTTGTTTATGAGCTTATAACTAGCAAGAAATTGCAAGTTCAGTTTATTAAATCTGATGATCAGCTTGTTGATATTTTTACGAAACTCTTAGGTCATCGTTTGTTCATTTCTAATTATATCAAGTTATACCTTCAAAAACTTTCGGCATCAACTTGAGAAGGTGTTAGAGATATATTTTCTTCATATATTGTAGAATAAGAATTCCACTTATATTAAATATTCTGTTGTAACTAAAAATCCTTATTTGCTCTGTATTATTCTGTCGTAACTAGGAATCATTATTTGCTTTGTATTTATTCATTTTTTATAGTTTTATTAAATGTGTATAAATAAGGTTGTACTATTTTGATTAATTCAAGGAAAAATGTAAACTTTCTATAATAATCTTAATAAAAAAAGCAAACTGAAATTGGTGTATACAATACATAGACATTGCTCCATTTTGAAGCAAGTCTTCAACAGTTTGAGGACAGAGTTTTTGGTTGTTGTAATAAAGACGGAAAACTCGCAACTTAGATTAATTTCAGCACCATCATTTATACTGGAACAACCAACTTATTTTATATATCCAACTAATAAGTGACAAGATATTTTAATTGATATAATTCTTTTTTTTTTTTCGTGAAAAAATATTATTATTCTTTTTTGTTTTATATATTTTTATCTCATTAGACTGATATATAGAATAATATAAGTATTTTCCTGTCCACAAATTTAATTTATCGACGAAAAAAATCACAAAGGATTTGGATTTTGTAGACAATTGTAACTCATTAAACAAAATATAAAAATAAAATTTATATCATCTAGCCTCAAAATTTAATTTTTTTTTACTTGTTATTTCAATTATCTCACAGTTTTTTTGTCATCTCATTGAAAAATTCTAATTATTTGCACTGAAAATAAGTCGGACATTTAAGGGCTCACATAATATATGGATTCAGTCCAATAAAATTATTTTTATTTAATTAAATTAATTAATTAATGATTTGATGTTATATTTATTAATCATAACCCTGTAAGTATTATTCTACATGTATAGAAAGGAAAAGATTCAAAAAATTTCACAACATTGACGGATAACAAGAGTAACATGCATATAAAATATGGAGAACGTAGAGCAAATGGAATAAGTAGTTATTAGCCAAAAGCTATAAAATATAAATTCCATGCATGCATATATCAACATAATTATTATGAATAAACAAAGGTTTAAGGTGAGTTGTAATGTTTATAAAAAATTATTACAACTTATAATTATGTGCAGATTTTGAGTACTTTCCTCTGTTATAGATTGTCATCCATGCATATGCACCTTCAATATTACTTTAGAATGTTAAGAACAATTGCTTGTATTTTGTAAGTCGCTTATTATTGTTTTCAGACAAATACAAAATATTCTAATCAGCTTCTGGCCGTGAAAATAAGAGAAATGCCACTGATTCATTAGAAACAGATCAATCACTTTCTACTTTGTTCTTTTGCCTCTACTTCATTCTTTTGCGAACTTCATACAGATAGCTAACCACCACAACGGCAGCAGTAACTATAACACCAACAGCACTTTGTGCCAGTATGGTGCTGTCCTTGGTAATTACCTTGGATCCAGAACTTGGCGTGAACCCTAGTTCTGAAAGTTTCTTGTGCGATACTGCATAGTCTCTAAAGAATGCCTCCTCATCCTGCCACCCACCAAGGTTTGCTTGAAATTAAATCACATACGGCTTCATGAAGAAATGAAAGACACAACACCAAGCTTTTCCCTCGGCACTTTTAACAGTTTTCAAGTGACCAAAATCACCTGAAGAGACTAATTATTGAAAACTCACTTAGAACAAGGCAAGATTTGGCCAAACATTGGGTGGACTGATTTGTGCCCCCAGCTAAACCTAGAAACTGACTCGCATTTAAATAATTATCATGTAAATCCAGGCATTCTTATGAATAAAGAAAATTGTGCTGAAAATAAGAAGGCATGGCTTCAAGCTAATCAAAAGGGTAGTTCTAATCCAGGCCCAACTGGCACAATAAGACACCGTTCCGGTTGGAAGGGGATTAAAAATAACATTCGATCAATGGCTGATTTCAACTTTATTTATTTCAAGTGGATTAGAGATGGATATCAAGACTATGCTAGATGACTCCTATAAAGTATAACAGTAAACCTAAACTTGTATGTATATTGAAATGCTTAGATGTCGACATTATATTACCTTAAATGCAAGCATTAGACATAAGGTGATTATTTGCCTATGTAGTACATGCATATGTCAGAAGGTAATCACATGAGTAAACTTATGTAACAATCACATGATTGTCATTTGGCTGGGGGGAAAATGCCAATATTACCTTTGCATACAGTTCAACATAAGGACGAAACTCAGGATCTTCCAATAAAGCCTTGTCAGTTGGAAGTTTCAACAGCCCCTCTGTCTCCCCTTTCAACAGTTCCCTAGAATTGACAATAAATATGAATAGATTAATCTCAATTCATATGCTCCATATAGAGGTGTAAAATTTTGCTATATTGGTTTACATCTTACACAAAGTACGAATTATCAAACTTCAGAGGCTCCTTGGTCCAGGGGCCATCGAATCCTGATCTCTCTGGATGTGCCCTTCCCTATGACATAGCCAACCAAACAATTATAGCTTTGTACAATACAGCATTACCACAACTAAATAAAAACAGCAACAAACAGTTACCAGAGTATGACCCCCTGAGAGTGCCACTATATCCTTGTCAGACAAACCCATCCTATAGAAAATATCCCTTAAATGTGGTGAACCTACAAAAAATTCAGAAATTTAATATTCAAAAATTCAGATCCTGCATACATAGTTCATATTTAAACATATAGCTTATTAAAACTGCCATACACAACCACAAAAGAAAGTACTTCTGTTAAGGATCCATTAATATTTAGTTTACGAAAGGGCAACAAATAAAAGCATTAGCACAATGTTGTTTAAAACGTGAGACCTCCTTTCTGGAACTTATGAGTTCCACTTCAAGTCTTCCACATTGTAATTTTTGTGATTTTTCCCTCAGCTAAAGAATTTCAATCATTAACTTCTATGGGGGACAATAAACATCAATTCAAACAATATTTTCACTACTATTTGATAACACTTGAACAATAGTATCACTACTATTTGATAACACTTGGTTAGGAAAAGGCACTAGAAATATTTGCATGTTATGAAATGACAGGACCAATTTGCATGAGCAGAAACCTCTCCTGCCAAACAGAAGTTTCTATGGATCTTACAACCAAGAGTATGAGAGAACCCTCGTAGATTAAGCATTGAATAAATCAGCAGTACATGGGAAAAAAACCTGAGGGATAGAAAAGGGGAACAATGGTAAAGCACAATATTCTGTTGTACAGTAAAAACCTCTATAAATTAATATCGTTAGAATTCATGAATTCTATTAATTAAAAGAAGTATTAATTTAGCCTATTAACCCAAGTCAGGACTGTAGAAAATTATTATATAATAGAGGTTATTAATTTATAGAGGTTTTACTGTAAGTTGTTACTAAACAGCAGTTCATTATAAGTTTCATCGAACAAGCACTTAGACTGCATACCAGAATGAACACATTTATGCTCTCCATGCTATCCAAAATAATGAATTGCACACGGTAACAGAATCAGTAACAGTGTTGTGGAATTAGTCTGAATGGGATTGAATTGTTTTGAATTGGCCATTACTGTCATGAATTTTTAAAGCTATTCACAAAACACTTGAATCAACAAAACAAGAATTCAATAACAGAAGTTCAAAAAAAAAAAAAAAAAAAAAATATGCAAAGATATAGTAAATAATTAGATGAATAATGAGAAATAGTAGTTACTAGTGTTTTGTCTATCATTTCATGGAAATTGGCAAACATCCAGTAGAGAAACAGAAAATAATGTAATGGTGGGTAAAATTCCATTACAAAATGGTTAAAACATTATGAAGCGGCTGTTATTTAAAACCATGATGCATTGATGCTATCTAAATACATGGAATTGTTTAGCCACAATCCACCAACTAGCCCACATATTAATCTACACTATTAAAATAGTCATCTCAAGTTATCACACAGACCTAATTCTCCATCTTTCTCTCTCATCCAAAAACTGCTTAATCTGTTGCTCCCCCAGTAACAACTTTTAGTATTTTTCATTCAATAAATTCAGTTCATAGTCATTTATCACTCTAAATTTTCCTCATTTTAATGTGATTCAACAGCATCACAACCACAAACTGGTATTATACAACTATAACACATCATTTCAAAAATGATTAATTAATATATTATTATGAAATAGAGGATATTAAAATAATAAAGAGTAATGAGATATTGTAGAGTTTAGCTATAAATAGAATTGTAACAGATTTTGTAATTAGATTAGAAATCAATAATACGATTCTCAAATCTACTCTCTCCTCTTTTCTATTGTCGATCTCTTTCTCTCTCCTTTCTCTTCTTCTTCTTGCCTTCATACTTTGTTTCTCCTTCTTAAATCATTCTTGTTCAATTGCATTCTCTGTATTGCTGTGGTTATGGAGCTAATTCATAATAGTGATATTAGAGCCTTTACGAGAGGGATTCAATAATATTCGACCATAATTTTTTTTTCTTTTCTTCCTAATTTCCTTTCTAAACCCTAAATCCCCAATTTTTGGATTGACAAAATTTGGTATTGACCTTTGAAACTGTAGAAATGGAGAATTGAGTAGAGAAATAATAGAGAAGGAGAATGAAGCTAATTGCTTGATTATTCCCTCAAGCAAGATAGGGTTTATATACACCTAGATTGAGCTAAATAAGGAAACAAACACAATCCCTAATTATATGCTACAGTTATAGAAACATAATCATCACATTCACAGCCTATGATTCTAACATTTACAACATGTGATTCTAACACTCCCCCTCAAGCTGGAGCATACATGTTGTAGGCTCTTAATTTGTTACAAAGATATTCAATTCGAGAACTTCTAAGGGATTTAGTTAGGATATCTGCTAACTGATCGTTTGAATTAACAAAATAAATAACAATACATTCTGATTCAATCTTTTGTCTAATGAAGTGACAATCTATTTCTATATGCTTTGTTCTCTCATAAAATACTGGATTAAAAACAATATGAAGAGCAGCTTGATTGTCACAGATTAACTTTATTTGTTGGGTCTTCCCGCATTTCAACTCTTGGAGAAGTTGTTTTAGCCATATAAGTTCATATGTGGCTAAAGTCATAGCTCGGTATTCTGCTTCTGCACTTGATCTGGCTACTACATCTTGTTTCTTGCTTTTCCAAGATATCAAATTTCCTCCAATCATAACACAATACTCGTAGGTGGACCGTCTATCTAATGGAGAGCCTGCCCAATCTGCATCAGAGTATCCCACTATCTGTAAGTTACCTTTATCTTCATATAACAATCCTTATTCTGGACTGCCTTTAATACATCTGAGAATACGAATTACTGCATCCCAATGATTATCACATGGAGCTTGAAGAAATTGACTAACCACACTCACAGCAAAGGATAAATTTGGTCGTGTGATTGTGAGATAATTAAGCTTACCAACCAATCTTCGATATCTACCAGGATTTTTGAGAGGTTCCCCCTGTCCAGGAACAAGTTTCACATTTGGATCCATAGGGATATCCACAGATTTGCAGTCTAACATACCTGTTTCTTCTAATATATCCAAGAAATATTTTCTTTGTGAGATAGCAATGCCTGTCTTGAATTGTGCCACCTCAATTCCAAGAAAATATTTCAACTTCCCTAAATCTTTGGTTTGGAAGTGTTCGAACAAATGCTTTTTGAGTTGAGAAATTCCTTCATGATCACTACCTGTGATTACAATGACATCAACATATACCATCGGATAAATGCAATTACCATGATTTCCATGACGATAAAACACTGAGTGATCAGCTTCACTACGAGTTATCCCAAATTGTTGAATAACTGCACTGAATCTTCCAAACCATGCCCTTGGAGATTGTTTTAGGCCATAAAGAGACCGACGAAGCCGACATACTAGACCAGACTCTCCCTGAACAACAAAACCAGGTGGTTGCTCCAATTAGACTTCTTCAGCTAACTTATCATGAAGAAAAGCATTTTTAATATAGAGTTGATGAAGAGGCCAATGATAAATAGCAGCTAGAGAAATAAAAAGTCAGACAGAGGCAATCTTAGCCACAGGAGAAAAAGTATCACCATAATCAAGTCCAAAGATCTGAGTATATCCCTTGGCAACCAAACGTGCCTTTAAACGATCAATTTTGCCATCTGGTCCAATTTTAACTGTGTAAATCCAGCGACAACCAACAACAGTTTTGCCTGGTGGCAACGGAACCAATTCCCAAGTCCCATTTTTATGAAGTGCAGTCATTTTATCAATCATAGCAGCATACCATCCAGGATGAGATAGTGCTTCGTTAACATTCTTTGGTATAGAAACATGAGATAAATTTGAGATAAATGCATAATATGAAGGAGATAAGCGATGATAACTTAGGAAATTATAAATGGGATGAAGGTTGCGAGAGAAACGAGTACCTTTATGAAGGGGAATTGGAGACATTGGTGCCTCTGTTGATGGCATGACCGGTGTAGGAGGTGATGCAGGAGTATGAGAAGAGTCACTTGGTAGTGTACCTACATCATCAAGAACAACAAATTGGGGATGAGGGCGACGGGAGTAAACTTGCAGAGGACGTGAAGGAGTTTTCTCTGGAACGGGAAGAATAGGAGCAGGTAAAGTGTCAGGAAAGAAATCTTGATTGATGTTACTATGAGAGAAATATGGAGAGGTCTCAAAAAAGGTCACATCTGCTGAAATAAAGAACTTGTGAGTGGTTGGATCATAACACTTGTATTCTTTTTGAAGACATGAATATCCTAAGAAGACACATTTAATTGATTTGGATTGGAGTTTATCCTTACCAAGAGTGAGATCATAAACAAAACATGTACATCCAAAAACCCGAAGAGGAAAACTATAGGCATTTTGATTTGGAAATAAGATAGAATTGGGACTTTTGTGTTGCAAGATGGAAGAAGGCATCCGATTAATCAAATAACATGCTGTAAGAACAGCGTCCCCCCAAAAACGAAGCGGGACTTTACAATGAATAAGTAAAGAGCGGGTTGTTTCAATAAGATGCCGATTCTTTCGTTCGGCCACTCTATTATGTTGAGGAGTATGAGCACATGATGATTGATAAGTGATGCCCTGAGAGGATAAAAACTGGGAAAAAGAGTGAGAAATATTCTTTGGTATTATCACTACGTAATGTTTTAATGGAAACATCGAACTGATTATGAATTTCAACATAAAAATTTTGGAAAATAGAAAAAATTTTAGAACAATTTTTCATTAAATATAACTAAGTACATCGAGAATAATCGTCAATAAAAGTAACAAAGTAATTAAAACCTAAAACAGAACTAACACGACTGGGATCCCATATGTCTGAGTGAACAATATCAAACATAGATGTGGCCCGATTATTGACATGCTTAGGAAAAGAGACACGAGTTTGTTTACCTAGTTGACATGACTCACATTCAAAAGAAGATAAATTTGAAAAACGAGGAACTAATTGTTTGAATTTAGCTAGACTTGGATGACCAAGCTGACTGTGAAGGAGTTCAACGGAAGCATCAGTGGTGAAAGCAACAGTGGATTTAGGTGTAGAGAGGTAGTATAGTCTTTGTGACTCGTATCCTACTCCAATTATCTTCCCCGTACGTCGGTCCTGCACAAAAACAAAATCAGCCAAGAAGAACACAATGCAATTTAGATGTTTTGTCAGTTTGCTAATGGAAATCAGATTATAAGGACATTCCGGGGTAAATAAAACTGAGGTTAAAGGAACTGAATGTAGAGGTTGAGCTTCTCCAATTTCTTTAATCACAGTTTATGATCCATTAGCTAAAGTAACAATAGAAAGATTTGAGGGAGAGGAATTTTGAGAGAAAAGTGTTTCATTACCAGAGATATGATCAGAAGCACCAGAGTCAAGTACCCATGATTTAGCATATGTTGCTTTGGTTAAACAGGTAGTAGAGGTGCCAGAATGGAATGACTGCTGTTGAGTTTGCTGTTTGGAGGCTTGAAATTGCAAATATTCACTGTAATCAGACCCAGTCAATGTGATTGAATTGGGTGGTTTATCAGGTAATGGAAGGAGTCCATCGCCATCAGTCTGGACTAGATGAGCAACATTACGGTTTGTATTGAAGGACAGATTTTGTGGTGGTCGGCCATGAAGTGACCAACAAGTCTCTCGGGTATGACCATCCTTATCACAGTAGGTACAGTGTGATTTTTTATTTTTCCATTTCTTATTACCACCATTATCTTGTTGATGTTGCATAGCTAACACAGACGTCTCAATTTCATTAGTATCAGAAACAGATATACGCAATAATCGTGCAAAGATATCTTCCAAGGTGGGAATAGTTGGACTTGTCAAAATTTTATCTCGTATAGATCCGAAATCAGATCGTAATCCTATTAAAGCCAAGACCATGAAGAATCTATCCCTTTGTCGTTCTTGTGTAGTGATATTATCAGATATGGGCATAATAGAATTGAACTCATCTTTTAAAGTTTCCACTTGTTCTAGGTAACTAGTCATATCGTGGTGGTTCTGTTGGAGGTGAACAACGTCAGACACAACTTTATATATTCGCTGTATATCTTTGGTATACAGCGTATGGGCTTTTGTCCAGACTTTGTAACAGGTTTTACATGATCGAAATAAAGTAAGTAATTTAGAATCCAAAGAATGCCATAACAAGCTACACAATTGTGTATCTATTTTGATCCAAGTTGTTCTATCTTTTGTGTCTATATCACTAGCATTTTTCACTAGATGGTTATCATAACCTTATCCCATAAACCAGAGCTCTACCGAGGCAGCCCATGACACATAATTACTATTGCCTTGTAATTTCACAGTAGTAATTGCTGGAGAATTAAAGATAGGAGAGAAAAGAGGTTTAGAACCTGTGTTTGAAGATTCTCTAGTAGCAGCCATGATGTTGGAAGGGATTAGATGAAGCTAACAGCAAGAGAGAACCAGAAAATGTTGAAAAATAACCAGGCAGAACCTGAAACCACCAGACAGAATGGAAAAGCCACTAGACAGACCGAAAAACCACTTCGGAGAAAGAAACAAAGGACTGGGTTGCACTCCTCTCCTCGAGTCGACGCCGGAAAGAAGAAACCGGAGCATAGGGGACCACCGTACGCGCTTACACGCACCGGCGCGTGGACCGGAGCTGAAAGAAAGAAGAGGAGCGTGGAGGTCACTCGCTGATCGGACGAGGACCGGATCTGCATAGAAGGACCGATTGGTGGCTGAGCTAACTCTTGGTCCTATCGGTGAGACAAAATGATCACCCTAAGGTGATCCCAAAATTTTGGCAGTAGCCAAAACACAGAAACAGGGACTGGCCAAGAAGAAAAAAAGAGGAAAAAAAGGGAATTTCAGGCCTCAACAGGCTCTGATACCATGTAGAAATGGAGAATTGAGAAGAGAAATAATAGAGAAGGAGAATGAAGCTAATTGCTTGATTATTCCCTCAAGCAACATAGGGTTAATATACGCCTAGATTGAGCTAAATAAGGAAACAAACACAATCCCTAATTATATGCTACTGTTATAGAAACATAATCACCACATTCACAGCCTATGATTCTAACATTTACAGCCTGTGATTCTAACAGAAACTAAAAAATAGAAGAATCGGTGGTTGTGGACAATGGAGTGAGAATGGCCAAAATTGCAGAACAACCCCGAACCTTGCAAGAAATAAACTTGAAGTACACAGCGGAATTCAAAGGATTTAAAGAAGAATTTAGATTGAATTGCAACAAGAGACTCAAGACATTTGAAGAAATAAGAAAACTCATGAGTAGGCTAGTCTCAGGAAATTCAGCAAAAAAAAATGGAGAAAGGGAAAAAATCGAAGCCTAAATTCAAAAAAGAATTGGAGCCTAAATTCAATCAAAATGAGGTTTTTTGTCAAAATCTTGTTTCTGAGTATAGTCAAAGACAATCGGAAAAAGAAGACCCACCGAAATTGGGAAATTCTTTATTAGAACAAACATATTACAAATCCAATATGAAATTAAAACAACCAATTCATTGTGGCTTTAGTACTCAGAAAGAAAATAGTCACAGTAGAAACAAAGAAAAAAGAAGCTATGACACTGGTTCTCCTGCCAATGATTTTACCAAAGACAAAAGCAAAAGATTCAAGTCATTAGCGCTTTACATGATTCTCTCATCCACCATATCCTCTCATTTCTTTGATCAACAGAAGACGTCATAAAAACTAGCGCTTTATCCAAACGATGGAAATACGTATGGACCTATTCTCTAAACATCATTTTCAGACTCGACAATAATTTCAAAGTTGTTAAACACTTCGTTGATTACAAAACCCTGATTCAATACTTTTCTTCGAAAATCAAGAAATTTGCTATTGACATTGATCATAATGGAAGGTGGTTTCACGATTTACATCCTCAAATTGAATTGTGGATACATTTTGCAACGAGTCACGAAGTGGAGAAGCTTGCTTTGAAATTTTTTGAATACGACGATTGAGATTATTACATTTTGCCCCAATTCTTATACGAGAACCATTGTTTGACTGAATTGGTGTTAGGGAAATATGGTTTTGGCATATTAAAAGAGGAGGAAATCGAAATTGGGAGAAGACAGAAAGAATTAGGTTTTATGCCCAAGGAAATTTATGTCTTCCAGGTACTTGTTAAAATGCCTAGGTAGGCTTTGTTCTATTTTTCCTTGTTAAAATGGCCAGTCTTTCACTTAGTCTTTGTTTCTCCATTAACTTCTCTTCTTTTCTGTCCCAAAAAGAGCACAAGAAACCACACCAAATTTTTTTCATTATCAACAATGACAACAACCTTATGCTCTATTGAAGATGGACCAACAAATTCAGATTCAACCCTAGAAATGCAGATGATATTTTTGCTAAATTCTTTGGCTTCTCAAGCCCTTTGGAGATGGTAGTGTTTTTTTGTTCAAGGAACTTTATGCATTCAAGGTGTTTGTTAAAATGCCTAGCAATTCTGGAGGCTTTGTTGTTTAATTCCAATTATCAGGGAAAATTTGTTGATATATTAGATAAATGTTTGTAAGAATGTAGAAATGATGGGCCTGTTAGGGGAGATGTATTGGGGACTTGCAGTATGCATTGGAGCTGCAAGTGGTACTATCAAGCTATCAAATATGGTTGCTGGAATGCCTGTCATACATCTGTTGGAGGATATATCTAGTTTTAGAATTGGCAGAATGGTAAGCTGATCACAAAGTTAAAAGCAAGTTCATCTTGTTTTGCTGTTACCTTTGCGAACTTCTCGATAGATGCAAAATTAGTTATTACTGCTGGAAAGAAGCATTTTCTTTTGTTATTTTGTTTTATTTTCTTTTGGGTTACATTATTTTTTTTTTCCTTGACAAGAAAGATGTTTAAGAGGAGGGTATTGTTATGAAATAGAGGATATTAAAATAATAAAGAATAATAAGTTATTGTAGAGTTTAGCTATAAATAGAATTGTAACAGATTTTGTAATTAGACTAGAAAATCAATAATACAATTCTCAAATATACTCTCTCCTCTTTTCTATTCTCGATCTCTCTCTCTCTCCCCTTCCACTTCTTCTTCTTCTTCGTCTTGCCTTCACACTCTGTTTCTCCTTCTTAAATCATTATTGTTCAATTGTATTCTCTGTATTGAAGTGATTATGGAGCCAATTCATAACATATATTCAAAATTGCATTAACAAAAACTTAAAGTATTAATGTTGCACAGGCCGATGACTAGTTCATCTAATGCTTAGAATGAACAAACATTGGGATCCCCAAATATAAGATACTCCATGTCTGTGTTTCATATTTCCCGTTAGCCAAATGCCAAAGTATTATATCTTCTTCCCTAGTTACACAATATAAGTTCTCTTGAAATAATTTTTTGGGTCCAAAAGAATAAAGATGTTATAAAATTGGACCTCCAAGTTGTTTAATGGTCATCTAGACTGACTGATAAGACTAGTTCAAGATAGCTTATTCGAGAATACTTCAAACAAGAGACTGGCCTAATATACACAAGTCCCACAAAATGCGAACCCATCATCTATTAAATCCAATAATTTTGGTAAAACTACAATATAACAGATGATCTCCACAGTCCTAGAGTTTTATGACACTGCAGTTTATTGGTGCACCAATTAAGATTGCAATATGCAAACCTGCATTTGCCCACCTTTCTCTTAAATCTGCTTGAATAAAAATTTGCTTTGTTGCTTAGATCCTAACATAGCTCAGGAAACTCATGAAGCATCTCAAACAGTAATCAAAAACTGCAGTTATATTATTCCCACATCCCAAGAAGAACATCTCTGTCAAATGTTAGACAAAGAGTAGTTTCTAGAAAATTGAGTCTCAATTAAGACCTTTATGCAACAATTTAAGTTACAGATCCGTTCAGTGGTCTATATATATATTTCAAAGAATAATGTGACTGTAAAACACTGAAGTACTTGACAACAAGGAAGGACTACAGCAACTTAAAAACTGTGATTAGGGGAAAGCAATAGGTCGGTTTAGTTTGAACCGAACCAAAATTCTCAAAACCGAATTAACCGATTAAAAATTCAAACCGAACTGAAATTTGTACAAAATTAACCGAACCGACATATTTCGGTTTGATTATTCGGTTTTTCAACAAAATAAATATATAATTATTAAAAATATATATTTTTAAATATCTATCTATCTATATATATATATATATATTTCAGTCGGTTCGGTTATTTCGGGTATTTTTGAAGAAAACCGAATAGACCAAAAAAACGTGAACGTTGAATCGAACCAACCAAATTAGGTTTGGTTTGGTTTGGTTTGGTTTTTTGCTCACCCCCTAACTGTGATTCTAACTCAGACAAGTCAGGACAAGTTTGGATTCAAAGGTGTTGCACCATCTGTCTATTAAACATTAACTTCACATAATGCAATTCTCAACATGAGCCAACCCATCAAGTTCAGGTTAGGCTTAGATTACTGCATGAATTGCATATGTGCACACCAGCTTTTTCAGTCATTTCCTTTCAAGAAATATGCAAAGAAGCAACAATAACATTAGAATCTGGAGTAAGTGATACCCATAGTGTCAACGCATAAATTATGTTTCCCCTAAAAATAAAAGACTTCTTTCTTTTATAAGAATCTGTAAGCATAAGGGCTCAGGTTGAGCATTCTAGATGTGTCATCACAAGTCTACCCAGAGTTGATATTTTAAACATAGGAACTGCAAAACTAGCATGAAACATGCAGACCACAAATGCCATATTCAGCACTGAGGAATCTATATTAAATGAAAGAGTTGTGGCACATTACAATCTCTACGGGGATCCATTTTAGATGTAAACCATGAGGCAACTGAATGATAAATACAGCACAAAATTCTTGAACCTAGTTAAAGCAGAAAAACTTCGAAGGTAAAATGATTTGCGTTCATTGACCTTCCTCAGAAGGTGAAAGGAGATACAACAGAGTGCATTCCAGTACAAACTTATAGGCACACCAATTATTACAAGGTTGGTCAAACAGATTACCTCCCTCAACATATCACGCCCGTTACCATAAAAGACAGGAGAGGAGACATTGTAAATTGCTTAAATAAAATGATTGGTCAATATACCAAACCGTGCTATATTGAGATGTAGCAATTTAGTTCCTTTATCCATCGACTAGTCTAATTGATAAGATTGAAACACCACTGGACCATTACAGCAATTTCATGGTAAAAAAATTTCACTGTATGCAAAACAAATAACCTGAAAACAAACACATACACACACAAACACTCTCTTTCTCAAGGGTTCGACTAAACAAGGTAGTTCAGGCTACAACTTAAAATTTTGGCTATTGAATTTGTAACATACCATTATTTTGAAGTTAAGCTGTGGAAATTTAAGGAAGCAACATAGCATTGCACATTCAAGTTTAGTTTATTGCCAGTGTCAGTATACAAGTCCATTAATGTTATTTACATCATAAACCAACATATAATCTTCCAATCATGTAATAAAAAGAAACACACCCCATGCAGTCATACCTTGTAAAAGAAGTTCAAAATATTTATTATTTACAGTGCAGAAAACGCAACTCAAAAGTTCAAAACTTAATCATTCACAGAATTAATATAAGTTGTACCTCTAAAAATTTTTAATGTGCATATGGGTTCACAAATTGAAGAAGTGAGATTAACTTAAGTTATGGAGAATACCTAGTTTAGCATTTGGAAGTCTCCCTTCCTTGGGCGAAATTTTTGAATCCTACAAAAAAGGTAAATGGTTAGCAATACTATATTTTTAAAATCAACAATAAGTTCAAGAAATGTGACAATCATGTACCTTTCTACCAGGAACAAAGTCAATGGTTGGGCCTCCAGTGATCTCGACTGCAACAACACCCGCAAGCTAAAAAGGAAGCAACTATTATGAGCCAACTCACTCATAATTGCAAAACCCAATGTCTATTCAATAGCCATTGCTCAAATACTAACAAGATGATCTATCTGCTCTCTTCTAATATTAACAACCATCAATTAAATATTACCAAGAACATCTATTTGCACTCATTCTTTCTCTCTCTAAGAAGGGTTGTAAACCTTGTCAGAGGTAGGTACACAACCACCGGGCACAGTCACATATCAATTCTGGTATTAAGATTGAATAATTATGCACTGACCCAACCAATATGGAGTTATTCTCTATTTGGAAAATATAGTGTATTTGATGAGCAGAAATGGCATGGTCACTTTGACAGTACATTAAATCCTTTTAGAAACTATATGTCCATCTAATCCAATATATAGATTACATACTGAATTTTCTAAGCAAGAAAAATCCTAATGCTGCTGTAATTTCATATGCTTTAATTCTCAACTCATCCATGTAAAAAATGCCAATTCATCCAGCTAGGAATAAGTCCATTTTTGTTTTTGGACAGAAAAATGTAGGGCTTCAGAAAAATATAATCATAGGAGAATCAAACAAGAAAAATAAATAAACTGTGAATAAAACCAGTAAAAAAAGTATAAAAATAAATAATCACCTGGTATAGGTCTGCATAAGTAATCTTGGGATGTTTAGCTTTCACTTCTTCTGAAAAATGTAAACAACCTATTTTTAAGAACTTCCTTTCACACAGTCAAATTGAACCAAAAAAAAAAAAAAAGAATAAGAAGCAGACCACAAAAATCAAGAGCAATCTTCAAGCCATTATTGGATCCATGAGAGTATTCCTCTTCATTCCTTATGGAACCATTAGGCCCACCAGTTTTTGTGCTCTTATCATAAGTCCCTGCATCATGCCACCTTCACAAACAAACAAACATGCAATCGATTAATCAACCAATTTATGAAACTAACTAACTAATACAAGTAAATATATGTGTGAGAAAGAAAATGGGTACGCTAAACGGAGCATGATCGGAGCACAATTCTTGTAGGCGATGAGAGCGCGGAGATCGCGACGAGCCTTGTCGATTTCCTTTAGGTACTCTGTGTCAACCACCGGCAACGCCATCGGAACTCACAAAGTAAAATATTTACCTGTAAATGACTCTGAGAGAGAAGTTCAGAGAAGAGGAGCAATGGCCAGATAAATGAGGGAATTCGAAATTGTTTTTATTTGATTTTGAGAGCTAAGGGGAGCCAATGGTATTAAAGATCAGATAAACTAATAACGAGTTCTCATCTCATACGATTGACATGTAATTACTACAAATGTGATCGTTACGTGGCTGCTTAACACTGCTTCATCTTATATATGAAAATATTCTACTTAGGGTATTCACCGTATGTTACTCATTCCGTTTTTTTTATTCATAATTTTATAAATTTATCCATTTATATTTTTAATTATCATTTTAAATTTTTAAAAAAATATTTATTTATTTTTTTTATTTTATCTTTATAATATTTAATTAAAATACAATAACTTAATTTAACATAAAATTAATAATATAAAATTAAATAAATCATTTTAAATTTAATTAATAAATATTTTAATATATATGTAAAATCTTAAACGTCAGATAAAAAACAGAGGGAATATATTTTTAAAATATAATAACTATGCCACTTCATCACTTCATTATCTCTTTTTTATTATTTTTTCATAATAAATTAAACAATAAAGAGTATAATAACATATGTCCATATAATCAATTATATTATTGAATGGCTTATGTTTTAGCCATATTTTTAAAAAATATATATATTTTTTTTAAAACAACTATAAAGATTGAATGGTATAAATTATTTTGATTAAAATGAGTAAATTTTACTAGTTTTATTATAAATTGAGACGGTAAAGGCATTTGAAAAATTATTCAAATAAAAAAAACTTCAGTAACATTTTTAAAAATTAGAGAGTTTTTTTTTTTAGTATGTGAGAAGAGAAGGGGTGTATTTAGATATTGGTATTAAGGTTGAGAATTTGTATTTTCACTTTGATATTATTAGTGAAAGTTTTGGTTGAGCTCTCTCCTATGGATGTAGGCTATGTTGAACTACGTTAAATTCTTATGTCTTTTCTCTCTCATTTATTATTTCTTTGTATTAGTCACATCTCAATTAGTATGTTTCTACATAATAATTGGTATCAGAGCTATTGGTAGTTCTAGTTGTATGTTGCAGCTATTTCGTGAAATAGAAGAAATTTTCTTCAATTCACAGGTAGGTCAATCTTCTACACGGACGACCTCAACTTCTTAGACCATAGTGACTAATATAAAATTTAATGTCGAAATTTCACGATACCAATAATTTTGGAATGTGACAATGTGAGGTGCTCGATGTACTCTATCAGCAAGAATTTGACATCATCGCTCTTAAGGAGAATAAACTATATAATATGGATGTTAAGGAATGGATGAAGATTAATCATCAGGCATGTAGTACCATTTATTTGTGACTCTTCATAGAGTAAAAATATCAATTCATAAAGGAAAAATCAGTAAATAAAATAAATGGATAGAGTTAGAGAGCAAATTTTAGAAGAAAAATCTAGTCAAAACATATCATATATGAAGAAAAAAGTGTTTGGTTTCTAATATCAACCAAGTACCACTATAAATCAACATATCACTGGCTTTAATTAATTAGTAGTTGTTTTACTTAATTTGGAAGAAACAATCAAAGATGAAGATAAGGCTTTGATGTTGCTAGTTTATCTTTTAGATGAATATGATAATCTTGTCACCACTTTGCTTTTTTGGAATGACAATGTGACTTTGATGAAGTGTGTGTTGCTCTATATCATATGAATATCATAAAAAAGGACTAGAGGGAGCACCAACATACTATAACTAAAGCACACACAATAAGTGGTTGCTCACAAAGTCGAAAGCCAATGAGAAGAGGTAGATCTCGTTGAAAAGGCCATTAGAAGAAAGATTGTCTGAAGCTGTATAAAAGGGAGAAAAATAAAGCTGTAACAGAGGCATGCATAACTGAATGTGAAGATGATTATATAGACTTAACATTCATTTGTCTATCATTAATATCACAATCTAACGAGTGGTTGTTTGATTCAGCATGCACTTTTCATATATGCCTAAACAAGGAATTGTTCTTCAACTTTGAAAAGATAGATGGTGTTTTTGTCTACTTGGGAAATAATAAACCTTATAAGATAATAAGGATTGGTTCAGTCTGTTTGAAGAATCATGATGGAACAACGAGAATCTTGATTGAGGTTAACGGATTTCATAAGAATCTTATCTCTTTGGGAGCCATAAAAGCTAAAGTTTCCATATATCAATGCAAGATGGGATTTTGAAAGTTATTTTAAGAGCACTAGTTGTAATGGAGGCATAAGAAAGAATAACAAGTTGTACTATTATTAAGCAGTACAACTATTGGGTTAGCGACAATAACTATAGCCTCTAATAAAGACAGAGATATAAAGACTATCAAAATATGGTATATGAGATTAGGACATCCAAGTGAAAAAGCTTTGCAGACTCAAGTAAAGCAAGGCTTATTGAAAGATGCAAAAACCTATAAGTTAGTCTTTCTGTAAGCATTGGGTAATGGGAAAGCAAACAAGAGAGAAATTTGGTATTGGAGTCCATAAAACTAAAGGTATTATGGATTATATTCACTCTAATGTATGAGGTCTTATTAGGACTGTATCTCTGGGAGGTAAACATTATTTTGTTTCCTTTTGTAGATGACTTTTCCAAAAGAATTTGGCTATATACTATGAAAAAGAAAAATGAGGTGTTTGGAATCTTTCTCTCGTGGAAGAAGACAATGGAGACTCAAACTGGTAGAAAAATAAAGGTGTTTCAATCAAATAATGAAAGAGAATATCGAAATGACCTTTTTTTTTTTTTTTATCAACATTGTAAAAGTGAAGGTATTGTTCGACACTTCACAGTGAAGGAAACACCACAATAGAATGGGATGGCAAAATGCATGAATTGAACTCTATTGGAGAAATTTTGATGTATGTTGTCCAATGCTTAGTTGGATAATCATTTTGGGTTAAGGCCATCACATATGCTTATCAACTCATTAATTGTTTGCCATCAGCTGCAATTGGGAGCAAAACACCATTGGAGGTACAATATGGAAAACTATCAAATGATTATAATTCTTTACATATATTTGGATCCATTGTCTATTTTCATATAAAAGAATCCAAATTAGATCCAAAAGCCAAAAAAGCCTTATTTATGGGAATCACCTCAGGTGTGAAATGGTATCTTCAATGGTGTCCTGACTCCATAAAACTTTGATGAGTCTACTCTATTAAGTAAGGTAACTCAAAAGATGGATATTACTCCGCAACAAGTAGAGAATATTTTGCAATAGGTAGAGCTTGAGAAAACTAAAATTAACCCAGCAAATATTATTCAGACAGAAGATGACATTCATTTGATAGAAGAGGACATGAAAGAAGAAGGAGAAGAAGATAATTGTGAAGAAGTTCAAACGTAAGAACCATCACAACAACAATTGTCGCACTTAGAAAGAAAAAATGCAATATTGTTAAACATGCTCATTTGAAAGATACAGTGGCCCATGCATATTCAGTCATTGATGATGACATTCCTTCCACTTACCAAGAAGCAATTAAAAGTTCAGAGAATGAGAAGTGGAGAAGAGATATGAATGAAGAATTGCAGTCCCTTCATAAGAATCAAACTTAGGAGATAGCTCAACTACCAAAAGGTAAAAAGGAATAGGGTGCAAATGGACATTTGCAAAGAAGGAAGAATTTCCTTAAAAGGAAGATATTTGGTATAAGATAAGGCTAGTGGCAAAAACCTATGGTTAGAAATAAGGCATTGATTATAATGAGGTATTTTCCCCAGTCATGAAAAACTTCTCCATTCATATTTTATTGGCATTGGTAGCACAATTTGATCTTGAATTAGTTCAACTTGATGTAAAAACTATATTTCTACATGGTGATTTGGAGGAGAAAATCTATATGACTCAGTCAAAAGGTTTCAAGGATACTGGTAAAAAAAATTGGCTTGTAAGTTGGATAAATCACTTTATTGACTAAAAAATCTTCGAGATAGTGTTACAAGCGATTTAATTAGTTCATGATAAAGCTAAAGTATATACGTAGTGATTATGATCAATGTGTTAATTTTCAAAAGATATAAGATGGATTTTTCATTTATCTTATCCTATATGTTGAAGATATACTTATAGCTTCAAAGAATCATGAAGAGATTAGGAAATTGAAGGCTCAATTAAGCCAAGTGTTTGAGATGAAAGATTTTGGAAAAGCAAAAAAGTTTCTTGGTATGGAGATAAGCAAAAATCAAAAGAAGGGTAAGCTATGATTATCTCAAAAGAAATATTTAAAGAAGGTACTACAACATTTTGGTATAACTGAACAAGCAAAACCTGTGAGTACTCCACTTGCTCCTCATTTCAAACTTAATGCATCATTATCTCCAAAAGATGAACGAGAGTATATGTCAAAAGTTCCATATGCAAATGTAGTCAGTAGCTTGATGTATGCGATGGTGTGTACGAGACCTAATATTTCACATGCAATTGGAGTTATGAGCATGCATATACACGATCCTAGTAAAGGACATTGGCAAGCGGTGAAAGGGATTCTACATTATATTTTGAAAACCATAGATGTTTGTTTAATCTTTAAGCAGGATGAAAACTTTGGATAAACATTGGTCAATAACAAGGTATGTATTTACTTTTGCTCGAGCACCATTTAGTTGGAAGTCTACCTTATAGTCTAAGGTTGCTCTACCCTCCATCAAAACAGAGTATATGGTAGTCACAAAAGCTATTAAGGAAACCATTTGGTTGCAAGGGATACTTAAAAACATGGGTGTCATTCAAAAACAAATTATTGTATGTTGTGATAGTCAGAGTGCTATTCATTTAGCAAAGAATTAGGTTTACCATGCACAAACTAATCATTTCGATATTCATTATCATTATGTGCGGGAAATCATTAAAGAAGGATAAATACTTCTTCAGAAGATCGTGACTACTGAGAATCCTGTAGATATGTTGACCAAGGTGGTAACGACATCAAGTTCAACTATTGTTTGGACTTAATCAACATCTTGAAAGTTTGAACACTTTTAGGTGTGTGCCGCTGTCAGGTGAGGTTTTGACATTTTTTCTCACTACGATTGAAGGTGATAAAATTAAAAACTAAGGTGGAAATTATTATTGAATGGCTTATATTTCAGCCATATTTAAAAAAATAATAATTTTTTTTTAAACCATCATAAAGATAAGATGATGAAAATTGTTTTAATAAAAATAAGTTAACTTTTTTTTAGTTACAAGTTTTCTTATAAATTGGGAAGATAAAGACATTTGAATAAATAAATTTTAATAGTTTTTGTAAGATTTTATAAATTAGAAAGTTTCTTTAGTGTTTGAGAGGAGAAATGTTGTATTTAGGTGTTTGTAGTGAGATTGAGAATTTATATTTTCACTTTGACATTATTAGTAAAAAGTTTTGATTTAGCTTTCCCTCCTGTGAATGTTGATTAAGCCAAACTACGCTAAATTATTGTGTCTTTTCTCTCTTAGTTATTATTTTCTTGTATTAGTCACATCCCCAGTAACAAATTGTTAATAATTAATGGAGCTCACAATTTGTACAAAAAAGTGAAGAAATCAAGAGCGTGTAAAACATTCAAGTATCTGGTCTCTTTTTGTACGCTTTACATATTATTTAGATGCAACTTTCTTTCTTTTCTCTTACTCTCTCATATTATACGTAATAGACATTAAGTATATAATGTTGATTACAATTTTACAATAATGAGAGTGCAATGAATGGGTATAATGTAAAGTTATTACACTCTCCATTATATCTATGGTGAATGCCCATAGAGATGACAATTTGTGTCTTTTCTGTGGATATGCACCTGAATCCTACCGAATCAAAGCAGATAATACCCGAATTAACTGGATAATAAGGACGACTCAAATCTATACCAAAAAAATAACATTAAGTTTGGGTAGGGTAAAAATAGTATAGTATCCTACCCATACCCATACCCGTATCCATATCCTACCGAACTATCGAGGTTTATTCTTACCCAAATCCACCCATATCATGCGTTATATATAGACACGCAAAAATATATAAGTTAACATAAATAATATTTCAGCTAGAATTGATTGTGCTAACTGATTTTTAAAATAAGTATAAACATATAAATAAATAAGAATTACATAAATAAGAAAATGTCAACGCTTGTTTGTGTAAAACACAATATGTTTCATTATTTGAGAGTAAAAAAATTTTGTAACTTTTAGATGAAGAAGACACAATTGAAGAAAATTTTTTAGTCGATAAAGGTTAGTAAAATTATAAAAAATGTCTTTTATAGAACAATTTTATATTTTTTAACTAGAATTTGGGTTTTGATAAAAAATATCAGTTTAGCTATAGAAAATTAGACATGTTTTTCATAAAATTAATTCAAGAAAATTAGACACATTCTCCATGCATTGGTAATTTGCTATTTAACAAAGAATTTTATACTTGGACAAAAAACACGATAGAAATTCTTTTATAGATGCCTTACTATATTTTTATTTCTAATCTCATTTATAAAGTCGAAGAATCATGGACAAAAATCAAAGATATGTCAAAGAAAAAAAGATTTTGTAATACAAACCTAATGACATTTGTCAAATTAATAAGATTCATAAGCATTTTTTTGTTACAAAAAATATCTTCAGTATAGATGTTATTCTATTAATGCATTCTTTAATTGTATGTTCAATATTCCATTTAGCTAACTCACGACCAAGATCACTAACAATAATATTATTTTTTTTACTTTATTTAATTAAAAGTAATATTTTAACAAATTTAAAGTTCTAATGTTACACCAACTATTTAGAAAAAATTGATTAACGTACATATATTATCTTTCATGTATTATTCTTTAAATAAAAAAATTATTTCTTTAGATATATAAATGTTATTAAATTAAAACTATTAAAGTAAATACTATTACTATAAGTTATTCTAGTTATATGCAATATTTTAAATAGACTTTTAAATTATCATAATTTTATGTTTTGATTTCAAATTGTTTTACAGGAAAAATTGCATTTCAAAAAGAATTGAGCTCATAAAAACTATTGGCCACTGAAAATATTTCTTCTCAAATGCTAAAAGGAGGTTCTACTCCTTCAACCGAGCATCATAAAAAATGAAAAAGCGTGGCTTGGAATCACTTTGAAAAGAAAACAATTGGTGCCAAAGAAAAAGCGGAATGTAAGTATTGCCATAAGCTTCTTTCAGGATGTTCAAAATATGGAACCAACCATTTACTCCAGCACATTAAATTTGGTCCAAGAAAAAAGTACGGTGGAGACATAAGGCAAAAGCTTTTAATGAAAAACACTAAAGGAAACTTAACTAATCAAGTTTTTGATTTAGATAATGTAAGGAGAGAGTTGGCTTATATGATTATACTACTTGAACATCCCCTTTCTATTATGGATCATGTTGATTTTAGAAGATTTGTCATAGCACCTCAATCTGCTTTTAAGTATCCATCTCACAACACTTTGAAAAAGTGATATTTTTAAATTTTATGACTATGAAAGAAGCAATGCATTGAAAATTTTGGAGAAGAATGATAGTAGGGTTGCCATAACTATCGAGATGTGGACATCTTCAAACCGAAAAATGGATCCATGTACAGGACAACACATTTTATTGATAGCTCATGAACTTTACAAAGTCACATCTTAAGGTATATTAATAAGAGATGCATATAAACTAATAAATTGTTTAATTCGAATTAGGTTTATTTACATAATAGTGAGGCTCCTACAGAAGTTCTATGTTACACATGCATTGTAGTGCACATATTTTTAATCTAATTATGAAACATGGATTGGATGTGATCAAAAGTGGCATTGAGAATATAAGGGATAGTGTAGCATATTGGACTATTGCACCTAAAGGGATGAAAATTTTAAAGAAACATTTAATCAATTACAGATTACTTACAGTAGAAAGTTAGGTTTGAATTGTCCAACAAGATGAAACTCTATTTATTTGATGCTTCAAATTACTATTCATTATACAGATGCTTTTGTTAGATAGAGACAACGTGAGTCTCATTATAATTGTTTGCCTACTGAGAATGATTGGGAGTTTGCTAATAAAATTTGTGAGAAGTTGAAGATTTTTTATCTTGCAATTGAATTATTTTCAGGGACAAGTTACCCCATTGCCAATTTATTTTTTAAGAAGATTTCTTAAATTAAATTGGTTATAATAGAGTTGTTGGTTGGTGAAGATGAAATAATCATCAAAATGGCATCACAAATGTTGGAAAAATATGAAAAATTTTGGGTTATGGTGTATAAAATAATGGATATTGCTTCTATGGTTTCGTGGAAGATGAAACCTATGAGAATTTGGATCCACCAAAATGGATTGAAGATGATGTTTGGTTTTGCAATTCTTGTACGACCCCTTTTCAATTTGCTCATTTATGCTTCTGGGTTTTCAATTTTTTTCAATCTTGTCTTTCAAGCTTTAGGCTGCAAGCATCCAAAGATTGCAGAGAATTTTCTAAGATCTCTTACTATTTCTAAGATTGAAACCCATGTGATTATTATTGTAGTTGGCGACACAACAAACCGTGTGATAATGGAGATTGGAGAATTCGTGATAAGGAGAGAGGGATTTGAGGTGAAAAGGAGAAGAAAGGTGTCACGTCCCAAAAAAGGAATATGACGGTTTTAGGGTGTGAAATCCACCTACACAACCAACACTCGTAGAACTCCCTACTACAAACTTATTAATCTTCTATTATCATATTTCATCCTCATTTCAACTCCAACACATAATTCTCATAATTTAATCTATCATCAAACATTTAATTATATAATCCATAACACATTAATTAATTTACATTATCCATCTACATAAAATACACAATAATAACTAACTAGTCTAATTAACTGTGGAGCGTCTAACATATAACCAAAGAGTCATGTTAAAAGTTATTACATAGCAAAGAAGTCTGGTTTCTTTGAAAAAAAATGAGACCACGAAATCGCTACACTTACTTCTGACCTGAAAATGTTAATCCACTAAGAAGTGAGTATTACTACTCAGTAAGTTATAAATATATTATTATATAATAGGGTTAGGTAAAGAATAAGATAATCCACCAAATATTCATATTAAAGGTAACAAGTAACAAGTAAAATAAACAAGGTAATCAATGTCACATAATTTAATGAATAGGCAGAATGAAGGAAAAATAATACATAACAAAATATAGGGTCATGTGCTCGTATGAATCCCGTTAGCTACTTTTATAGTAGTTTAAACTCGTGAAATGACATAAGGTTGATCATATTTTATGACTAGAACTTAGCCCTTCCTAGTTAGAGTTAATAAAATAATTAATGTGCACATTATCGATGGTTCTCATCCACTGCCCCCATCGAAAGATAATTCTGTCATATTATCAAATATTTAATACAATAATGGTTATGAATACAATTAGGCTCAAATATAATGTCAATGTTATAGCAAAAATTATGTCAAATCAATCAATTCTTCCATAAACATGTTTGACAATTATAAGGCATATTAACAATAATGTTATAAAAATTAAGGAGGAATTTCACATGAAATGAAATCAATATCAAATAGTTAGGCTAGGTTTATGTTTCATAGGTATCAATATGTCAAATGGTAAATAACTCAAAGTAAAACATTTGGTGGATTAAAAGTTAGTTTCATTGAGGCATTTTATCGAACATATCATGTGCATGGTTATACCATCAATTTGGTAAGAGTTTGGGGTATTTATTAACTATACCATTTCATCAATTATTAGCAACTCAATTCACACAAGGCATTGGTGATTCAAACTCATCCAACAAACAAAAAAATTTGACTTAAATGTGGGCATAATCAATCAAAAATTTCATAGAAAATGTCAAAGTGGCATTCGGTCACTTGTTGACCAACCATAAAATGAATTTTATCATTCAAAATAGGTCATATTCATGCATAATAATATACTTATAACTCACCTCTAATCTTGGTTGAATAAAAAAAAAAAAAAAAATCATTAGAGGTCAATTCTCACATTAGGCATAATTGCTTTTCATCCACCCTTACTTCATCTTTCCTCATTTCCTTTGATTCTACAACATATATTTAGCATACTTTAGACTTATATCAACATAGATAACTTATTTCTATGCTTGGTTTGAATTAAATATATCTAATTCAAAAACTAGGTTTTGGCATAATCTTTAATTCAAGTCTAAATCCACTCATGTCTAAATTTATGCTTCTATTTACTTAAATAATTATTTAATACTATCATACTAATTATATTGACTAAAAAGGAAGTAAGTTTGAATCAATTACCTTAAATTTCTTCAAATTTCCAACTTAGCCTCTTTGAATTGTTTAGGGTTTCCTTTAGAGTTTTAGTAGAAATTTTTAATATCTATAGTGTATTTAAGTGTTAAACTAGGCATAAAAATTATTGGATTTAAGTTTGGGTTGATTTAATGGAGAAAATTTGGTTGGAAGAAGAAAAAATGGAGGTGAGGGAAAAGGAGGAGGGAATTTCGGCTACCAAAAAAGAAGAAGAAGAAATTTTGGGCTATTTTAGAATTATCTAGAATTTATAAGATATTTTTAAATTTTTGATATTTATTATTTAGCCCCTAAACTTTTGGTAATTATATTTTGACCCTAAATCTTTTAATATTTATATTTTGGCCCCCAAATCTCACTTTTAATATTAATATCTTCCATAATTTGTATTTCTTGAAAATTTTAAGTTCCATAATTTATTTGGTGAAATTTTATGTTAAATTCGGTATTTTAGTTATAAAATTTTGAATTTTAGGTACTAAATTATTATTTTATCTTTAATTGTCTATTTTGGATACTATATTGTTATTTTAAATCTAATTATTTAATTAAGAAATATAAAATTAACTATACTAATTATGAGATTCTATTTATAATTATCGAAATATTAGGGGCTTTACACTCTACCCCCTTCAATAAAATTTGTCCTCGAATTTTAACTAAACATACCTTATTTGTAAAACAGCTGGGGATATCTAGTTCGCATATCATATTCGCTTTTCTACATACATTTTTCTATCGAATGATTCTTCCATAGAACTTTAACTATCGGTATTGTCTTATTTCGTAGTTGTCTAATTTGTCGATCCACTATTTTAGTTGGTGTTTCTTCATAAGTTAGGTCTTCATATACTTTAATGGCCTGTGGTTGAAGCACATGTAATAGATCCAGAACATATTTGCAGAGCATAGATATGTGTAAAACTAGATGCACGTGACTGAGTTATAGTGGAAGTGCCAGTCGATAAGAAACATTGCCAACTTTATCCAAAATTTGAAATGGCCATATTTAACGTGGTGATAGCTTCCCTTTCTTGCCAAATCGCATTACACCCTTCATTGGTGAGATTTTGAGAAACACAGTCACTCACAACAAATTGAACATCTTTATGCTTTGGATCTACAAAACTCTTCTTTCGACTAAAAACTGTCTTCATCCTTTCTTTAATAATGGAAATTTTCTCCATAGTTTCCTTAATTAACTTTGGCCCCTCTAACTGTTTCTCCCCTTGTTCAATCCAACAAACTAGTGATCTGTATTTTCTACCATATAACTCCTTGTATGGTGCCATACTAATAGAAGAGTGATAGTTGTTATTGTAAGCAAATTCAATTAATGGTCAATATCGATCTCAGTTACCTCCAAATCAAGAACACACAGCCATAACATATCTTCTAACATCTGAATAATACACTCTGTCCACCCGTCAGTTTGTGGATGGAAAGCCGTATTAAAGTGCAGTTGAGTACCCAATACTTCTTGAAATTTCGGCCAAAATTGTGAAGTGAACTGAGTCCCACGATCTGATATGATAATCAATGGTATCCCGTGAAGTCTGACTATCTTGTCAACATATAATTGAGCATATTGAGTAGTTAAATAGATTGTCTTGACTTTAAGAAAATGGGCAGATTTAGTCAATCGATCTACAATTACCCAAATAGAATAATAACTATGCTGGGTCTTTGACAATCCTACTACAAAATCCATTGTTACTTGATCCTTTTTCCATTCGGGCAACTCAATTTCCTAAAGTAATCCTGATGGCTTATGATGCTTGAATTTTACCTGCTGACAGGCCAAGCATGTTGATATAAATTTAGCCACATCTCGCTTTATATTAGGCCATCAGTAACATGTCTTTAAATCATGATACATTTTGGTCACTCCGGGATGGACATTATAAGGCGTGAAATGTATTTCCTTCATAAGTCGCTCCCGTAGCCCATCCACATTTGGTCCATATAATTATTGCCCGCATTTTAATAAACCATTATCCATTATGAAATCAGAAGCTCTCCCTGCTTGCACATCTTTCTTTAGCTTCACTATATGTGGATCTCAATCTTGTGCTACCTTAATTTCTTTAATCAACAGTGATTTGATCATAATTTAGGTTATCAAAGCCTAGATCTGATCTTGGGTGCCCATCTCTAATCTAATTCCCATGTCTAACAATTCCTTCATTTCCTTTATTAACGGTCACCGTGAACTAGCAATATGGGCCAAACTTCCCATCGATTTTTTGTTCAATGCATCAGTTATCACATTAGCTTTACCTAGGTGATATAGGATCTGACAGTTATAATCTTTCAATAATTCAGCCCATCTTCGTTGTCGCAAATTTATATCCTTCTGTTGTAGAATATATTAAAGACTTTTATGATATGTGTATATATTATATTTCTCACCATATAAATAATGTCTTCATATCTTTAATGCAAATACTACAACTACCATCTCCAAGTCATGAGTCGGATAATTTAGTTCATGTTTCTTCAGTAGTCGTGATGCATATGCAATTACTCATCCATTCTATATTAATACACATTCCAAACCAACTCTAGACGCATCACAATACACGAAAAAACCTTCAGTCCCGGATGGTAATGTTAATACAGGTGCAGAAGTGAGACAATTCTTCAACGTTTGAAAGCTCTTCTCACACTCGTTTATGCATACAAATTTCTCCTGCTTCCGCATCAATTTGGTTAGTGGAGTTGTTATTTTAGAGAAATCTTTAACAAATTTCCTATAATATCTAGTCATACCCAGAAAACTTTAAACCTCTGTTACATTAATAGGTCGTGGCCAATTCACTACTGCTTCTACTTTCTTCGAATCCACCTTAATTCCATCCTTACTTACCACATGTTCGAGGAAACATACCTCCGTGAGCCAAAATTCACACTTTAATAATTTGGCATATAATTTATGCTCCTGTAGTGTCTGAAGCACTATTTGCAAATATTCCTCGTGCTTCTCCTTACTCTTAGAATAAACAAGTATGTCATCAATGAACACAGTGACAAACTTGTCCAAATAAGGCTTAAACACTCGATTCATTAAATCCATAAATACAGCAAGGGCATTTGTCAATCCAAATGGTAGTACCAAAAACTCATAATGATCATATCTTGTCTGAAAAGTAGTCTTCAACACATCCTATTTATGGATTCTCAACTGATGATACCCCGGTCTAAGGTCAATTTTAGAAAAATAACAAATACCTTGCAATTGATCAAATAAATCATCTATTTGAGGTAACAAATATTTATTTTTGATGGTCACTTTATTTAACTGCCGATAGTCAATGCACATTCGCAGAGATTCATCTTTTTTTTTCGCAAATAATACTGGTGCGCCCCAGGATGAACTACTCAGACGAATAAACCCTTTATCGAACAATTCCTGTAATTACATCTTTATTTCCTTTAACTCCGAAGGAGCCATTCAGTAGGGGGTATTAATATAGGATCTGTGCCCGAATAAACATATATTTCAAACTCTATCTCTCTTTCTGGCGGTAATCCAGGCAAATCCTCAAGAAAAATATCAGAAAACTTATTAATAATTTGGATTTGATCTATCCCTTTAAGAGCTACACTGGTATCCATTACACTCGCCAAATATTCCATATAACCCTTCTGTAAAAGTCATTGTACTCCAATGACTGATATTAGTTTGGTTTGAGTATCACATCTGTCACCCTGATACACAAATTTATCTTGTCTCTCCGGTTGAAATTCTATCTTCTTCCCATAATAGTCTATAACAACATAATAATCTGTTAACCAATCCATACCCAGAATAACATCAAGTTTCCACTGTGTTTTTTTTTCCACAGGTAGCACATATCAGAAGATTTGATCCTGGTGGTGCTGATATCGTAGTACCACGAGAATATCCAGATGTAGTTCTGTTTTGTCCCCTTCTCTGTCCCCCTATAGGTTGACTCTGACTAGTTCTAACTCCTGCTTCTGGTGGTCTAGACTAAGAACTGCCTTTTCCCTTCTTTTGTTATCTGTCCATTTTGCTTTTCCTTCACTGTTCCCATTCTTCTTTTTCTTCTTTATATCTTGTCTCAATTTGTATCACTTTATCAAATAATTTTGTCAATGAATTAAATTCCACAGCTATTAGGGCACTGTGTAGTGAAGCATGTAGTCCCTGTCGAAATCTATCAATCAAATCTACCTCAGTGGGTGCAACTTTAATAGCATATTCACTCAACCGTATGAACTCATCAGCATACTCTGAGAGACTCATATTCCTCTGTCTCAGTTGCTCAAACTGAATCAATCTACTGCTTCGTACCCCCTTTGTTAAAAACTCATCTATTAATGCCCTATGGAACTGTTCCCATGTTGGGGGCGCATCACTATACAATTGATTCTCAACATGTGTAAAAAACCATCTCCATGCATTTTCTTTCAACAAAAGACCAACCAACTCTATAGCCCTAACATTAGAACAGGGCAATCTACTAACTACCTTCTTCACCTGTTCCAAAAATTCTCTAGGATCTTCAGTAGACTTCCCTTTGAATTCTGGTAACCCCAACTTCAGAAAATTAAACATTGTAACACTTTCTTCATCAATAGCCCATCATTTCTTTAGTCTAGCTACTAGTTCCATCGATGCTACTACAAGTTAGACAGTGGGGGTACTGCTGTAGGTGGAGGGATTGGTACTGGTGGGGGTTCTTGTTTGGCTTTTCTTAGCTCTTCATTTTCCCTCCTTAAGGCTTGAATTTCCCTCAATAATGCTTCTACATTTCCTTCCCCTACTGATTCTGCTATTCCTAGTTCTTGTACTCGTCTTTTTACTTGAGATGGTTCCCTTACTTCTTCCCGCATCAAGGACTCATTAGAGGCTATTTCTGGTTCCTTTCTAGGTATCTCTACTCTACCTTTACCTCTACCCTAACCTCTACCACGGGGTCTGCCTTTGGGCATCATATTTGATCACTATAAGAAAGAAACACGAAAATTATCATATAATGAATAACGCATAATAAACACATATATAACGAATACTGCAAATGACGAAATAGAAATTCTACGGTCCATGGTTTTACCTATATCCTAATAGTACATGCTTATCTAATATACTTATAAACCTAAGCTCTGATAACACCTTTGTCACATACCAAAAATGAAACATGATGGTCCTAGGGTGTGGGACCCGCCTACACAACCAATACCAGTAGAACCCCCTATTATAAACTTATTAACCACCTGTTATCATATTCCATCCTCATTTTAATTCCAACACATAATTCTCATAATTCAATCCACCATCAAATATTTAATTATATAATCCATAACACACTAATTAATTTATATTATTTATCTACATAAAATACATAATAATAACCAACTAGTCTAATTAACCATGGAACATCTAACATATAACAAAAGAGTCATGTTAAAAGGTATTACGTAGCAAAGAAGTTTGGTTCCTTTGAAGAAGAGTGAGACCTCGGAACCACTACACTTTACTTCTGACCTGAAAATGTTAATTCGCTAAGGAGTGAATATTACTACTCAGTGAGCTATAAATATATTATTATGCAATAGGGTTAGGTAAAGAACAAGATAATCCACCAAATGTTCATATCAAAGGTAACAAGTAACAAATAAAATAAACAAGGTAGTCATGGTCATATAATTTAATGAATGGGCAGAATGAAGGAAAAATAATACATAATAGATATAGGGCCTCGTGCTCTTATAAATCTCATTATCTACTTTTATAGTAGTTTAAACTCGTGAAATGACATAAGGTTAATAAGATCTTATGGCTAAGACTTAACCCTTCCTAGTTAGGGTTAATAAAGTAATCAATGTGCACATTGCCGATGGTTCTCACCCACTACCCCATCGAAAGGTAGTTATGTCATGTCATCAAATATTTAATACAATAATGGTTATGGATGCAATTAGGCTCAAATATAATGTCAATGTTATAGCAAAAATCATGTCAAATCAATCAATTCTTCCATGAACATTTTTGGCAATTATAAAGCCTATTAACAATAATGTTATAACTATTAAGGAGGAATTTCACATGAAATGAAATCAATATCAAATAGTTAGGCTAGGCTTATGTTTCATAGGTATCAATATGTCAAATGGTAAATAACTCAAACTAAATTATTTGGTGGATTAAAAGTTAGTTTCATCGAGCTATTTTATCGAACATATGGTGTACATGGTTATACTATCAATTTGGTAAGAGTTTGGGGTAATATTAACTAGACCATTTCATCAATTATCAATAACTCAATTCACACAAGGTATTTGTGATTCAAACTCATCCAACAAATAAAGAAATTTGGCTCAAATATGGGCATAATCAATCAAAAATTACATAGGAAATGTCAAAGTGGCATTCGGTCACTTAATGGCCAACCATAAAATGAATTTTGTCATTCAAAAATAGGTCATATTCATACATAATAATATACTTATAACTCACATCTAAGCTTGGTTGAATAAAAAAAATTCATTAGAGGTCAGTTCTCACATTAGGCATAATTGCTCTTCATCCACCCTTCCTTCATCTTTCCTCATTTCGTTTAATTATACAACATATATTTAATATGCTTTAGACTTAGATTAAGATAGATAACTTATTCCTATGCTTGGTTTGAATTAAATACATCTAATTCAAGTCTAAATCCACCAATGTCTAAATTTATGCTTCTATTTACTTAAATAATCATCTAATATTATCATACTAATCATATTGAATGAAAAGGAAGCAAGTTTGAATCAATTACCTTAAGTTTCTTCAAATTTCCAACTTAGTCTCTTTGAATTGTTTAGGGTTTCTTTTAGGATTTTAGTAGAAATTTTTAATGTCTATAGTGTATTTATGTGTTAAACTAGGCATACAAATTATTGGGTTGAAGTTTGGGGTTGATTTAATGGAGAAAATTTTAGTTGGAAGAAGAAAAAGTGGAGGTGAGGGAAAAGGAGGAGGGAATTTCGGTCACCAAGGAAAAAGAAGAAGAAATTTTGGGCCATTTTAGAATTATCTAGAATTTATGAGATATCTTTAAATTTTTTATATTTATAATTTAGCCCCTAAACTTTTGGTAATTATATTTTGATCCCAAATATTTTAATATTTATATTTTGGCTCCAAATCTTATTTTTAATACTACTATCTTCCATAATTTGTATTTCTTAAAAATTTTAGGTTCCATAATTTATTTGGTGAAATTTTGTGTTAAATTAGGTATTTTAGGTATAAAATTTTGAATTTTAGGTACTAAATTGTTAGTTTACCTTTAACTGTCTATTTTTGATACTAAATTATTATTTTACGTTGAATTATTTAATTAAGAACTATAAAGTCAACTATACTAATTATGTGGTCTTATTTATAATTATCGAAATATTTGGGTGTTATAAAAGGGAAGTTGGATGAAAGGTTGGATTGAGAGAGTTGACTTGGCATCATCATTTTCTTCTGAAGCAACTCAGTAAGGGAAATTCAGTCAGACCAATTACATGGTGGCAGAGGGTGGTGGTTTCCATGGTAAATCAGGAACTTCAGCTAATTAGAATCAACATCAATGGCTACAATAGAGAAAAGATAAGGTTTTAAAATTGAAAAGAGCAAAATAAAAAAAAAAATGATAAGAGAGAGTGAAGTAAGAGTGTCATAATAGAATTCAATTTTTTTTATTTTTATTTTTAGCAGAGGCTGATGTGGCCAAAATATTAATAAAAAATTATCATGTTATCTCAATCAATTGAAACTTCGATCGAATCTCACCAACTACAAAATTTGCTAAAATTAAAAGTTTGTATACAAATTTGTCAAAATTAATATTAATTTTGGTAGAAGTTCGTGATTTTTTTTTTTTTTGTAAATAACCCTAATCTAATTAGATTTACACGACATTAATAAAGTTTTTACAATAATTTATCCAAAAAATTACGAATAATCATCAATATATTAATAAAATAATTGTCTATTAACAATTATATTATAAAAATTACGTCATTTTAATAAAAAAAATATATAATTTTTATGATTGTTAATTATTATATAATTTATGCTGATTGTGTGATTACCATTACAATTCAAAGATTTTTTATGAATGTCATTATGACCAATGAAAATTTAAGTATATTTCAGAGTTTTGAGAGCTTAATTTGTTAAAACTTTAAAATCATTTACTATTTGACTAATTCTAAGGTTCCTTAAATTTGAAATAAAGTTTTTCAAAGGAAGTGTAGATATTATACTTTGTCTAGGTAATCTCAAATTTTAAGTATAATAATAATAATAATAATAATAATAATAATAATAATAATAAAAGAAGAAGAAGAAGAAGAAAAGGAGGAGTGAATGACCAATTAATAACATCTTTGAAAACAGGTACTAAGTGATAAAGGACCGAACGTTTTTGCAATTAGGAAAATAAAATTGATAGAGCAAACTGGCATCATTTTGGAATGAGAAAAAGAAAAAGAGAGGGAGAGAATGGTGTGTTTTTACCAAAAAACCCTAAAAGGTATTTTCATTTTTTTCCACTTATTAGTTTTAGTCCTAAAATTACATGATATATAAGTGAACAATGAGAAAAAAAAAAAAAAAAAAAAAAAAAGAGAAGTTGATCTACCACCAGAGAGAAGAGAAAAGAAAAGAAGAAAAAATAAAAGAAGAGGAAAGAAAAGAAAAAGAGATGTTTGAGCAGTTGCTAAAGAGAATCATAACATTTCTTATCTCTTTTGATTTTCCTTTTTTTTTTTGTGTATTTTGTATTATTCTTCTAAAAAACAAAAGGAATCTAGTGAATATTTCTTTAAAAATATTTTAAAAATAATATAGAGGAATTAATTTGGAAAATAAAACTGTTACAGATTTGGGCTTAATCTGAAAAATAATTTTTTTTTTGTTAACATTTAACTGTGTTGACGTTGAAATCTGTGTTGGTTTGATCTAAAAAAAAAAGAAAATTTTTTATCTTGAATTATCTTTTACTTTCTTTTACATACTGAAAATTTGAAAAAGATTGCTAAAATAATTGGTGTTGGTGCTATCTCTATTTAGATATCTCATACAAGGAGTTGCATACTATATTTAGCTTCAAGTTTCTGTACTTTTCTACTTTGTATAGGAAAATATTAATTCATATGAGATTTATTGACTAATGTACAACATTGGGATACAAAATAATGCCAAATTAATAATTGGACACTTTATTATTGTAATGTTTAAGTACATTAAATGATTATTAGTTTGTAATGATTGAAAAATATTTAACTAATGAAATTATATTTTATTATTAATAAATTAATTTCTTTTTTTTAATCTATTCTAATTACTTCTGCACTACACAAATGAAACAACCTTTATAGTTTTACTTGCATGATGCCAATGTCTTACTTTGATAAACTTATTACTTTTAATATATTAGAGTTTTATTATCACTGATACAAATTGACAATAATATACTTATGAATTTGATATTTATGTGTTATTAAATTTAATAAGTTTTATGGTCATTACTCTTGAAATTATAATAAGCAAAACTATTCATTGTGTGCAATCCTTGCATGCACATATATGGTCACGTTCTCTTCATTACCATCTAAAAAATTAATATTAAAAATGAAACAAGCATATAAAATTAAGGTCAATTAAATCATATAATTGTTTACCATAAATACTTAATAGATTTGAATTACAAAAGTTAAAAGAGCACATAATAACAATTGTTCCTTCATCAATACATCAACTCCTGTCGATGAATAAAAAGTGAGTAACAAAATCACTCTCTCATAACCATCACCTTAGCCACCACAACCATACCATAACCATTACCAATTATAAAAAAGTTCTCATAGCATATATCCATTTTATAAGTACATAAAACTTCCCCTAACCCCTTCCACTACAATTTCCACCAACTCATACTAAACTCTTATGCCAATTGCCATAAACAACATAAGCATCATCAAAGTGCAGATCATGGAAATTATAATAAAGCTCTTCATAACTTCAACAACATACTCAATCTATTCAATCTTAGAATTTGATTCTTCTGTTTCAATATTAATATCTCATATTTCATATCACCAATATTAGCTACTAGATAACATCATCCGCGCGGTGCTGCGTGTTTAGTATTAAAATATAAAATTATATTAATTTATCATAACATGCATAGATTTTTTAAACAAAATTCAAAAGATTGTACCATACCAATAAAGATATATTACATAATTTATAATAACATTAAATTAAAACATAAGAATTATTCTTTCTGAGAGGAGGTGATGATGATGAACTTGTCCTGCGACAACATTATAAAAAGTATAATTAATAATTATATTTTACATCATAATAAAAAATATCATTTAATGCACATTTTTATCTCATGGAATTTTTTTTTTGCCGGGGATTCTTCTAGAAATGGATCAATATATAATTCATTTCTTAAAACAGATGTTAAAGCCAATCCAGTTGCAAAATCACTTTCTTCAACATTGTCGAAATTGAGACCTCTTTCAATATATATTTTTTTTTTCTTGAAAAGAAAGATTTTAAAAGTAATGTTAAACTTGACATATGAGTTGCAATAATTGTTGAAGCATTCGAATGCAAGACTTCATCAGGTTTAAAAATATAAACTACCTTAAACTATAAATTATAAGGATCTTCGGATCGGAAATTCAAAACAACCTGAAAAAGTCAGTTTATTCTAAAAATCATAGTCATCAATGGTGGAAGGAAAAATTTATCTTTGGAACTCTAAGCTAAATTGCTTGCTGGCAAACCAATTATATTAGTAACTGCATGACCAAAGATAAGAAATGCGGTAGATCCTGTGTCATATCCTCAACAACATCATTTAGCTTATACTTAAAAGCATAAATTCCATATTATTAATAGCTTCCTAAAAGCATAAATTATGTGGAATAAATAGTTTAAATGATCAATGAAATAATAAGTAATCATTTCACAAAAATTACCAATAAATTAGAGGATCTATTAATATTTCACAATTATTGCACCATATTTGATCATTGTAATTTTGAATACTGCTTTTGTACCGGGGCATACTCTATATCACCAACTACTTAAAGTGTCAACATTTTTATTATTACTTTGCACACAAACTTTATGCTCTAATAAATTTAAAAATAATATAAAAAAATAATAAATAATATAGTAAACATATAATCACATATATATTTATAAAAAAATTCATGTCTTTAAAAATAAAATAAAAAATATACCTTATTAGTATGAATATCAAGAGATAACAATTGGGCAATATTTTTTAGTTGACCCATTTTTCCAAATTCAATATCATGACTGGGTTGATTTTGCATTAGGAGCTTAACAATTTTGCTAATGGGTTCGATGAGCCTGCAATAGTTTAATACTAATCATCATGGTACAAAATAAAAGAAAATAGAAAATTAAATAATTTATCTTTGTTTAAAATCATCAGCTACATGAATTTCAGGATTGATTAAAATATTAATTGCTGATGAACTGTTGACTATTGTATCATCTAGAATAAAAATAAAATAAAGGTGATAAAATTTGTCTTGATAAGAAAACAATACAATTAGAATCATAAACTCAAAGAAAACAATTACCATTGAATTTTTTGATGATCATTGATAGGAAAGCAACAATAATAGGACCATTTGATTCTTCTGTAAAGATAATATCTTCTGGAAATTGAACAATAACTTTATCCCAAAAAGTGACATCTGACTTTTCATCACTACACAAAATGTATAAATTAGCATA
The DNA here is from genome assembly GCA_948193065.1 of Aleurites moluccanus. Classification (NCBI taxonomy): domain Eukaryota; kingdom Viridiplantae; phylum Streptophyta; class Magnoliopsida; order Malpighiales; family Euphorbiaceae; genus Aleurites; species Aleurites moluccanus. Next base: position 59,781 of record CANXYC010703451.1, read on the forward strand.
ATAAGAAAAAAATTAAAACAATTGAAAATAAATTTAAATGAAAACAATTATATTTGAATTTTTTTATTTCAATACGACGACTTTTTGTAATTTTTCCAAAAACATTCGCTTCTTCAACACTATAATAAAAACAATATGGCCTAAAACATCTAAAAAATAAAAAAAATATTTAGACATATATGATGAAAAGATGTAACACTCTGAATTTTTTCATAATTATATATATGACTCTAGAATAAGTATAATTTACTTTTTAGTATCTGTAATATCCTAGAAAGTCCTAACTCATATGCATGAATTAATTTTAGTATATGGTTTAAAGGCATTAAAATGATGGAAAATAATTTTAGAGACATAGTTAGAAAGCGAACTAATTATTTTTCCGAAAATCGGCGGTGTCGGAAACACTGCAGAGAAATTAGCAGTCCGGTCAACAGAAGAATTTCTGAATTTGACCAGAGGATAAAAGATCACCTTAATGCATGTGTAATTTTGGTAAAAAGAAAGAAGTGAAAAACATTTAGGAGCACTGAAAAAGTAACCAATGGCAAAATCATAAATAAATAAAACTTTGAGGTGAATAGTAAAAATGAGTTTGTCTAGGTTTTAGAATGACTCTGAAACTATTTTTATAAATAAGGATAAATTAAAATAAGCCTATTAATTTCGCACTTTGAAATCCAAATCCTGACAGAATAAATTACAGAAGAAGTTAAGGTCAAAACCTAATTACTTGGAAACCTAATTACTTGGAAACCTATTGTGAAAGCCCATTTTTGGCCGAATGGCCATTACTATTCATGGCCTTGGTTTTATTTTGTTTTTTCTTTGAATTCCTATGCTATTTTTATACCTTTAATGTTGTTTAATCTTGTATATTTGTATCCTATTGTGTTGCCAATGTGAACTTGTGTTAGTTGAATTGGGCATGCCAAATTTGTACCAAACCCTAACTTATTTGTTTGCCATTTTGTGCCACCAATGTTTGATTAAATGCCTAGTTGTTTTTGCTTTGGCCTATTGCTTTGTATTCCATAAACCTACCATTTGAATGTCATTGTCGCCAGCGACGTTGGCATACCAATTGGCCTACCGTTTTCCTTTGCTGATCCAACTTTTGTTCCATGTCTTTATTGATTACCAAACCACTTGTCATTGATTATATATCATCTATTGCAATGCCATTGATTCTATTGATAATTGATTTGATTGATATTGAGCTTATTGATATGGAGGATACCATTATTGCATAATGGTGTCCATTGATATATTTCTTTCATATATTGATCCTAATGTGGCTTGACAGAGCTACTAATATGACAGGGTAGTGAAAATATACTATCAGCGATGTGCACATTGTATTACTGATACCCTAGCTGGGAAGGGTTATGATCCTAGCCATAAGACCTTATCAGTCTTATGCTTATTGATATGGATATTACTGGAGATTGTATGATTTCATATAGTCTATATTGATGCTACTGGAGACTGTATGTTCGCATATAATCCATCCCTTTATCTCTCTGTCCATATTATACTGAGCCTATGATGTACTTATTTGCTATTCTGTCACCATCTGTATTTGATTTTGTAACTTGTTTACATTGATCTATTGATACCATTGTTCCATTTGTTACCTATTATATTTATTGGCGATGCATATAGATTCACTAAGTATCTTATATACTCACCCTTTTCTTGTTTACCCATTTTAAGAGAGGAGTAAATGGCAGCATCCCATCTTCTGATATCGAGTGGATTTTTACTCACTGTTGATATATGTAATTATTTTGAATTCTGTATTTTTTGGTGTTCATAATCTAGCTGCTCCATAGGGTATGTATGAGTTAGTTAGAGTATGAACATGTATATGTATATAATGATGACTTATGGTAATTAATGCTAATATGATATGTGATGACAGTTATTATAGCCAACTACACTAGTTTACAGAAAAAATTACAGAATGACAGAATGAATGATAATTAAGTAAAATGGATAATTAATTGATGATTATAGATTATGCATGTGATACTGGGTTTTATGAGTGCCGGTCGCCATTGGCATCTCCTGTATCCTAGGACTGTCTTGATATGAAAACGGGTCGTGACAGAGGTGGTATCAGAGCTCTAGGTCACAGACAATGGAGTTTTAGGTCACAGATGAACAGTACTTGAATTACAGAGGAATAGTGACTAAGTACAGAATGTGGTAGAATTGAGTAAACCATGGAGCATAGGATTTTCTTTGTCGTCTTTTGTTGTTATCTTTTGTTATATGTTAGTATTCTGTATTTTTGTGATATACCGAGTAAGTTTTTATTTTTTTCGATAGATTATAGAGATATCCGACGATAGGGACAGAGATACTAGGGAGGCAGAGGTAGCCTCTAATGAGTCATTGGTGAGGGAGTTCTCGATTTCAGAGGGTCTGTCAAGATCCTGACGGACTATAGAGGATATAGAGAGGGGCGATGATCCCTGGAGAGTTGAGATGATGAGGGGATTGATGGAGTTACGCAGGGATTTAGCTGATTTGAGGCGGGAATGTCAAAATGTACCGCCACCACTAGTTCCAGCAGCATTGCCTCCACCTATGGCACCAGAGGCAGTACCAGTTGCACCGGCTTCTATGCATCCAGTAGGGGGTTCCTGGGGAGCCTGTTGTACAAGGAGACCGTAGAGTTATCGAGGAGGGTGGTGTATCTATATTTAGATTTCTGAAACTAAACCTGCCAGAGTTCAGGGGCGACAGAGGTAGTGACCCCATAGACTTTCTGGAGGAGGTTGAGAAGGTAGTTAAGAGACTACCTTGTTTTGAGTTGAGAGCTGTTGAGTTGGTGGGATTGTTACTAAAAGGGAAGGCGTGGACTTGGTTTTCGAGGAGGATGGAGCCCAGGTTATATTGTGAGCATCCACCCTCATGGGCTAAGTTTCGGCAAGGTTTGATAGATGAGTTCATTACTGAGGGGTGAAGACCCGTAACTTGATCCAGTTTGAGCAGTTGGAGCAGGGTAGTAGGTCTATTAAGGAGTATGCCAAGGAGTTCATCAGGTTGAGTAGGTATGCTACTCACATTGTACCTACTGAGGCTGATCTGATTAGCAGGTTTAGGAGGGGTCTTCATGCTGCACTTCATAATGCATTGTTGGCTATAGAATTTACTTCTTTGACGATAGTTATTGATAAGGCTACACAGATGGAAGAGAAGTATAAGATAGAGAGGGAAAAGAGAGACCATAAGAGGAAATGAGGTCTAGGATCTCAGGTTAAGAGAGGGAGAGCAGCTCCCAGCCTAGGCAGGCAGAGCCAGTGCCTCAATTTGATCAGAGATCATCAACTAGTAGTTAGAAGAGGAGAGTGCAGAGTAGGGGACCGCTAGTGATTCAGTCAGCACCTGCCTATTCTCAGGGTTCTTCTAGACCAGTTGTACAGGCTCCTAGTATTCCTAGTTGTGGGTTTTGTGGACAGAGACATGGAGGGGAGTGTTGGAGATAGACTGGTGCTTGTTTGAGATGTGGTCAGCAGGGCCACTATGCTAACAGATGTCCATTGAGGGGTGAGCAACAACCATCTGCTACGATTTCTCAGCCGATGGTATAGATCAGTCAGAATGTGGGCAGAGAGGCTTCAGGCAGAGGTAGAGGTAAAGGAGGACAGGCTCCCAGCAGTAGTCTGGCCCTAATAGTTAGGGGTCAGGGCATATTATTTGCAGTCAACACCTAGGAGGCACAAAGATCAGATAATGTAGTCATAGGTACTATTCTAATTCAGAATGAGATTGCAGAAGCCTTATTTGATTCTAGTGCTACTCATTCCTTTGTGTCACCACACTTTGCACCTAAATTGAATAAGAAAAGGAAATTGTTAGATGTGCCTTTAGTGATTGCTACCTCGATAAATGAGAGTGTTGATGTGAATTATTTCTATCCTGATTGTGTGATTGAGATTGATGATAACATATTGCGTGCTAATTTGATTGAACTGCCAGTGTTAGAGTTAGATGTGATTTTGGGTATGGATTAGCTTACGAGGCATCAAACAGTTATTGATTGTTTTCAAAAGAAGGTCCGGTTTCAGCCTAAGGGGTAGTTAGAGTTAGAGTTTTAGGGTGATGTACGAGAGTTTAGAGTTAATCTGGTTTCTGCTATCCAGGCTAGGAGGATGATTGGGAATGGTTGTTCAGCCTATTTAGCTCATATGATAGATGTGCAGAAGTCTTTTGTAGATCTTGATTAGATACCGGTAGTTCGGGAGTTTCCTAATGTGTTTTCTGAGGAGTTGCCAGGATTCCCCCTAGATAGGGAGATTGAGTTTGTGATTAAGGTGCATGCAGGCATTGATCCTATATCCATTCCTTCATATAGAATAGAACCAGCTGAATTGAAGGAATTGAAGGTGCAGTTGCAAGAGCAAATATAGGGTTTATTAGACCGAGTAGTTCTCCTTGGGGTGCACTTGTATTGTTTGTAAAGAAGAAGGATGGCTCTTTGAGGATGTGTATAGATTACATGCAACTGAACAAAGTGGCAATGAAGAACAAGTATCCATTGCCACGGATAGATGACTTGTTTGATCAGCTGCAGTGTGCTAGCCATTTTTCAAAGATTGATCTGAGGTCTGGGTATCACCAGTTGAAGATTAAGAAGGGTGATGTACCTAAGACTACTTTCAGAACCCAATATGGGCATTATGAGTTCTTGGTGTTGTCATTCGGGTTGACCAATGCACCGGCTGTATTTATGGATTTGATAAACAGGGTGTTCAAGTCATTTTTGGATAACTTTGTCATTGTATTCATTGATGACATACTTATCTATTCTAGGAGTGAGGAGGAGCATGTGGAGAATCTGAGGATTGCATTGTTGACACTTGGAGAGCATCAGTTGTATGCTAAGCTATCTAAATGCCAGTTCTGGCTAACCGAAGTGTGTTTCCTTAGGCATGTTATATGCAAGGATGGTATTAAAGTGGATCCTTAGAAGATTGAAGTAGTTACAAATTGGTCTCAGCCTACTAGTGTTTCTGAGGTTCGCAGTTTTCTAGGTATGGCAGGGTATTACAGGAGGTTTATGAAGGATTTCTCCAGGATTGCAGCTCCATTGACTAGGGTAAGGCAGAAACAGGAGCGTTATTTGTGGACTGATGAGTGTGAGCGCAGTTTTCAGACTTTGAAGTCTTGCCTCACCAGTGCTCTAGTGTTAGCATTGCCATCAGAGGGGGAGAAATTTACTATGCATTGTGATGCTTCTCAGATTGGATTGGGGTGTGTACTGATGTAGAACAGGAGAGTGATTGCTTATGCTTCTCGATAGTTAAAGAAGCATGAAGCGAATGATCCGACTTATGATTTGGAGATGGCAGCTATGGTATTTGCACTGAAGATTTGGAGGCACTACTTATATGGGTCTAAATGTGAGATATATACTGATCATAAGAGTTTACAATATATATTTCAGTAGAAGGATCTAAACCTTCGGCAGCGCAGATGGGTAGAGTTACTTAAGGATTATGATTGTGAAATCCTTTATCACCTGAGTAAAGCCAATGTAGTGGCTGATGCACTGTGCAGGAAGTCCATGGGTAGTCTAGCTCATATCAGGGTTGGTAGGAGACCCTTGATCTGAGAGATAAAGGATTTAGCAAATATGGGAGTGGAGTTGGATTTGGGATCCCAGGATCGGAACTGGGCTCTGATAGCCCAATTCCGGGTGAAGTCACTGTTTCTTGATGATATTAAAATGGCTTAGGATAGGGATCCTTATCTACTGAAGCTTAAGGGAGAAGTGCAGAATGGCAAAATGACAGAGTTTACAGTAGAGGATGGGGTACTGAAGTGTGGGAAGCGTATATGTGTACTTGACATGGATGAGCTACGGGATCGGATTATGAGAGAGGTTCACTATTCAGCATATAGTGTACATCCAGGGATTACCAAGATGTACCATGATTTGAGAGATGTGTATTGGTGGCCTGGTATGAAGGGAGATGTAGCTCGATTTGTCACCAAATACTTAGCCTATCGGCAGGTTAAGTTTGAGCATCAGAAGCCATCAAGTTGCTTTAAAAGATTGAGTTACCAGAGTAGAAATGGGAGCAGGTTACTATGGATTTTGTAGTAGGTTGTCACACCCCAACTCCAGTGGTGCGACGGTCCTAGGGCAAGGGTAGGCTTAAGGCCACCATAAACCCGTAGAACTCACAGATTACTATACTCATAAATACCAATAATATAACATCATAAATTTCCATGTTCATACATA
>CANXYC010703489.1:0-65332 GCA_948193065.1 Aleurites moluccanus
CAAAAGAATAATTAATATATATAAGTATTAAAAATATAAATAAATAAAACAAAATATATGTCATATCATTTTAAGTGCTTAACATTTTATATATTATTTCACAATACCTATATTTCATGATTATTTTCAATAAATCATATAAATTTAAAATAAATATAGAAAAATCTTAATTCTAATAGCAAATATGAATATGAAACTAAATAATGTAAATAAAAGTAAATTATATATAATTCATTAAGATTGTGACATAAATAAATAAGAGATGTTAAATTAAAATATTAAGAGTAGAATAATTTACATGGAAGAGAATCGTACTGATAACGTGTTACGAAAATAAAAAAAAATAATAATAATTAGAACAAGAATAAGAATGTAAAAGAGTGAGTATTCTATTATTATCTTGGTGTATTCTACAAAGTAGTAGGAACTCCTATTTATAGGGTTTATCTCTACTATAAGTTACAAGATATAAATTCACCATAAATTAAACCTTATAAATAACATATAAAGCTAAACATAATGTATCAAATAAATACACCAAGTAATAGGGTAGTGGGATAGGATATCAATACACCAAATAAATATATCAAGTAATGGGGTAGTGGGATAGTTAAAAAAACATCCATATTATATATATTTACAATATAATTAACCCTTTTTATAAATATTAATTTTTATAAAAATAAATAATAGTTAATGCAAACAAATAAAAAAACAATACAAAAATTCCACTAAAAACAACAATATAATACAGAACGAGAAACATAGCGGTACTCGGAGCAAAAGCATGATTGCCGTGAAACAAGCCCAGTTGTCGGTGAGGCCGATCTCCATGGAGCAGCTCGCGGACCAGACAATAACCCAGAAACTGATCGACGTCTCTTTATTCAACCCCAGATGAAATTATATATGACACAACCCCTCTTTATTCAACCCGTGATGAAATTAATGTTCAGTTTAACTGTTGATAAAGTTGAGGGGCAAGGCGTGGGGTGAGAACAATTTCAAGAGGAGTTATCTTTAATAAGACTGCCCCTTTGGCTTCAGCCATATCCACTGGTTCATTTCCTGGAGTTGTGATATTAAATGCTTGAAGTAACCTTGAAAGAGTTGTATTCATTATTTGCACAGCAAAAGTCATCCCAGGACAAGATCTTCTTCCCGCGCCAAATGGTAAGAACTCATAATGCTGACCTGAAACATCTAAATTTGCATTTTCTGCTAAGAACCTTTCTGGCTTGAACTCTTCAGGATCAGCAAAAACATTTGGGTCTCTATGCAACTTCCATATGTTTGTATACAGACGAGTGCCTTTAGGAATATGGTATCCGAAGATGGAACAGTCTTCGGTCGCCTGACGAGGAACTCCTAGTGGACCTGGTGGGTATAAGCGCAATGTTTCTCTAATCATGGCCGAAAAGTACTCCAATTTCTCAATATCTGAGTGATCTACCCATCTTTCCCTTCCAACCTTTTGGTCTAGTTCTTCTTGGATTCTCTCCATTATGCTTCTGTTGTTTAACAAATTCGACAAGGCCCATGTTATGGTTGACGAAGTGCTATCAGACCCACCAACAAAAAGTGACTGAAACATGAAATTTAATTATTTGTAATCAGCAATTGAAAACAACTTTCGAATATTAAAGTCGGTAAATTTAATTTCTGTTTGTTGGATTCGAGTCTAATATTCATTTGAGTTTAGCTTATAAGTGTTATCGTCTCAATGGATTCTCTCCATTATGCTTCTTTGTATTATCAACTCAACAGCACTGGTGAGTCATCATATAACTAGAGTTTACAACTTGTATTTAAATTTGTTTTATATACAAAGAAAAGAGTTTTAAAGCATACCAGTGCTGTTGACTTGATAATATCATCACGCTTGTGGCCTAACGTGGTATCATCCTCAATGACTGATAACATAACATCGATGAAATCTTTGTTCGAATCAGTCTTGTTCTTCTTTGTTATGTGTTCTTCAATCCAACTAGACATAATAACATCCAATTCTTTGGAAACTTTCTTCATAGTTTTCTTAATTCCTTGAAAATCCCACCATCCAAGAAATGGGATTAAATCACCAGGAACTAGAGCTCCGAGAACATAATTGAATTCTCTCATAATTGTCTCAATGGGTCGGCCATGTTCATCTTTTCCATCTTTTTTCCCTTCAAAAAATCTCTTCCCCGCTATCATTCTTGTAATTATATTAAAACCCAAATGTTCAAGATATTCGGTCATGTCAATCTTTTTTTTACCATTGCTTTCAGAGTGCAAATCTTTGATTAACCTGTTCACTTCTGATACTAGAACATGTCTCATTAACTTGATTCTTTGGGTCGATAAGAGCTCCACCATGACCAATTTTTTCATTTTACGCCAATAACTACCGTAAGGGGAAAAACCAAAAGCAGCATAATTGTAGCCAATATACTCTGCTTGGACAGACGGTGGCCGAGAAGAGAAAGGAATATCATTTGTAGTGAAAGTCTCTTTTATTGCTTCATAACTGCTAATAATGATTGCATTATGAGCTCCAAGTCGGATCGAGAAGATAGGGCCGTATTTATCGGCTATCTCACCCATGGTTCGGGCTAGTGTTTTTTCTCCACCGACTCCGAGTCGATGGAGGTGACCGATAATTGGCAAGGCACCAGGTGCTTCTGGGACTGTCAAACCCTGACTGTTTTTATTGTTTTTCCCTAACCTCCATAGATTATAAAGTAACACTAATGCTACAACTCCAGCAATTGCAAGAAAATGTGAAGGGAAATCCATGATAGGCTTAAGGGTTTTGTAATGTCTGAATTCCAATTCCACTTTTATAGCAGAATTGAGGTGCGTACAAGCATTACCCAATATTACCAGTTGGAGTTTGTGCCCACACGTGGGCCCTCCACCAATTCTTTGCTCAATATGGGCTTTTTAAGTGCTTTCATTTTTAGCCCCTTTGTGTGGGGTCCAAATAGTCTTTTATTATTTTTTTTATTAATTATAATTTCTATATTAATTTTTTTTTAACTTTTTAAAAATATATTAACTTCCAAAATATACTACTAAACCCTTTTATCTAATTTTATTGTTTGTTAACCCTAAAATATTAATAAAAATAGTAAAAAAATAAAAATATTCTTATCATTTATTTTTAATTAATTATATTATATTTTTTATTTAATTTTTTTTTAAAGTTAAAAAATATATTTTAATATTTTTTGACAACTTTAAAAATAAAATAATTAAATATATTTTTAATAATATTTTCTATTTTATTTTTTAAAAAATAAAAAATTTTGAAAATAAAAAATAACAAATAAAAAATAAAAAAATATTTTTTTAAAAAAAAATTGCTTTTTATTTTAAAATTTTTCAAAAATATGAAAATGAATTTTTTATTTATATTAAAAAATTTAAGAAAAAATAATTTAATTTCTTCTTAAATTCTTTTTTAAAATAAAAAATAAAAAAATATTTTTATTTATTTTTATTTTTAAATTTATCAAAAAATATGAAAATAAATTTTTTAACTTTAAAAAATATTTTTTTAAATCAAAAATAAAATGCAATTAATTAAAAATAAAGGATAATAATATTTCTATCTTTTTATAGTTTTTATTGACCATTTTAAAATTAATTAACTGTAAAATTAGATAAAATAATGTATTAGTATAACAGAATATTTATCAGGAAAAGTTAATATATTTTAAAAATTCAAGAAAATTTAATATATTAAATCATTTTATAAGAAAAATAATAATTAATTTTTTTTCTATATTTTTATGTAAATAATTAAACTAAATTAAAGTAGGACAACAGGTCAAAATAGTGACAAATATCATAACAGTAGCAAAAATTAGGATATAAATAAATAAATAATAAAATTATAATATTTAATGTCATATTTTTAATAACCGAAATTTTTAATTGAATTTGGATAGATAATTATTAAAATGACTAAAATTAGCAATATAGATGATTGATATTTATCACTTATATGCCCATTAATATTTTGATATATTTTCAATGTAAAATTTTTAATACACCTCTTTACAACAAATTCAAATCACATCGCATGTTTCATACTCGATCTTGATTTGTCGTTAGAATCGATTTTTTATTAAACTATTTGATCAATTCACACCAATCTTTTAAACAGAAATGAACATCTGTATTTATGAGTTTTATATATGGAGGAAAACTAATAAGGAAAAAATTATTCTGATATTATGTCAAATTTTTAATAATTAAATTTTTTAATTAAATTTAGATTAACTATTATCAAAATAATTAAAATTAGTTATATGAATGATTCATTTTTATCACTTATATTTTAATTAATATTTTTATATATTTTTAATGTGAGATTTCTAATAAATAATCAAATCGGCTAACTTTGTTGTTATTGGATTTTATTTTATTGATTAACGCTAAATTACTTTCTCTTTCTTAAATTTAAAAAAAAAAAAGAATTCAACAAATCACTAATTTAATTAATTGAGCTAACTTACATCTCTTTCTTGAATTTGAAAAAGTAACTTATTATAATCTGATATATATGTATTATTGTTTGTGATTTCTAGTGTGTAAGAATTAAAAAGAAATTTTGAAAACTATTTGAGAAAGAATCAAGAATACATAAAGTATTGTAATTTCAATATTAATTTTTAAAAGCGGTAAGAATATTAGATTAGATTCAAGGGCTAAATATTCTTCTTTTTAATTTTATATTTTTCTAATTTATTAGTGAATTTTGTTCTTCTTTTTTTCGTGAATGTATTCTTATATCATATTACTTAAATTTATGTCTATTTTTTTTTTTTATTTTATTTTATCGTTATATTCATATTATACGAAATAATTGAGATGAATTCTAACATTTATATTATCTTAATAAATAATAAAGTTGAATTGAATGCATTTCCTACGTCATCTTTAGCGGCCTTTGTAGATGAATATTTAATACTTTTTCAGTCAAAATTGGTGTTCTTCTTTTGGAATTTGGTACCATAATTTTATATTGTTACCCAATTCATTAATTTAATTTGAAATCTCCAGATGCGGTTGATGTGGTGGTTACATTTACGAGAACAATCATATGTTAATACAGAAATGGAGATTATAATTATAATTATTAATTTATTACTTAATCCAATTATATAGCTAAGAGGACGGCCAAATTCAAGATTGGATTTAATCAATTGAGTACTTCATAATGGAGTATTAAATTACTGTAATAAATTTGGAACCAACTTCCAAATACCTAATATTTTATTCCAACTTGTATATAACGTTGCATAAATAAAATGGAAAAGATTATCCTTCATTATTTTAGTTGCAATCGAATATTTATCAATGCAATTGATATAGAATTTTTTATTTTATTATATATTTTATTTTATATGTTATATTATTTATTTTTTAAAAATATTTTAATAATTAATATTTTTGATAGATGAAATGATATATAAAGATAAATATATGAAATATATAATGAAATAAATGATCAAAATTAAAATGATATTTAATGCACTATTTATTTAAAATCCGTTTAAAAAGTTTAGAATTAAAATTTATAATTTCAATATTTGACAGTCATCAAAATTTAAAATTTGAATTTTATATATAATTTCATGAAATTATAATATAATTAAACAAATAATTCAACAATTTTATTATCAACTCATAAGAATTATAATTTCATAACAATCACTATCATTTTCTCTCCCACTACCATTGTTAATTCTTAGCACCATTGTCGGCAACGATAATTTGTTATTGTCACTACTGATGATGAAAACTTGTCGAATCGTTATGGTTAGCGACGATAGCTCGCTGAGTTGTCACTATCGCGATCCATTATCAACTTTCGTTGTTATCATCGGTGATCCATCACAATTCTTAATATTATTGTCATTTTTATCATTATTAATTTTTTATTTGATTTTAATTTTTTTATATAAAATAAATATTAACATAATTATAATTTTAATTTTAGAGAATTAAAATTAATTAAATTCTTTCTACCCAAACCAACCTCAGAGAAATTATTGGTTGATAGTCCCAAGACACCAAACCAATAATGAAAGACAGCTGAAGTCAATTTGCTGAGTTTAATTTTTCTTCTCCAAAAATTAAAATAAACCTTTGGCTTTTCCATATCTTTTTATCTGGGTTTTCCATTTCTATTTCTCTCTTTTTGTTGTATGTAATTCTACATTCACACCAAATTATGAAACTTGAATTAGAAACTGAAGATAAACAAATTTGAGATGCAATCTAATATTCTTTTCATCCTTTCTCCCCTTTTGTTTACTTTATTATCAAGAAGTTTGAGCTTGGGATTTTTTTAGTTTATTGGAAACTGATGGAATCCACTTAGATATTTATAATGATTAATAATTTAATATTAATTATAAAAGTTACTAAGAGTATTAAGAATATAATATAAAAGGTTGTTTTATATTGATTAAATATAAATATATTAAATAATAGATATATAATTTTTTTAAATATATATTAAAATTTAATATAATATCAAAATATAATAAGTATTATCCCATTATATTTTAATTTAAATTGGATTTTAATTTTATTTATTTATCCGATATAAAAATATTTATAAGTATATTTAAAATAAGTATAAATTTAAAAATAATTACTCATTTCAAATTTATGTAGAATACAGTTTTAGTATAAAATGAAGTATTTTTTTATATATTAAAATGTAAATTTTCTAAATTGAGACAAGGATAATACATTAAATCTCTTTAAAAAAAAAAGAGAGATTGTATACTAATAAAATAAAAAAGGTGAATTATATTTTTATTAAGAATTGAATTAAATAAATTATAAATTAAGCAACAGGATTCATGTTAACTTAGTTCAAAAAAAAATTAGTTTAAACAAAAATTTAACATATAAAGGGACAACTAAGAAAAAATAAATAATCAATTTATATTATTATTAAATAATCAAAATGTCACATCAATTTTATATTATATAATTTTAGTTAAGTGGGACTCGTAATCAACTTGTCTTTTCTCTAAGTTTTATGTATTTTTTTATGGTTAATTATGATTTTTTTTATAAAATAATTTATTACAATAATTTTATCTTATTTTTTAAAAATATATTATATTCTTTCTTATAGTATATCTCCTTATATTAATAAATTTTTCTATTTAATTTTTTTTTATATTTTATTAATCAACACTAAAATATTCAACAATAACAATAAAAAAAAATATACTAATTTTTTATTTTTAATTAATTAAATTTTATTTTTATTTTAAAAAATATTTTTTAGAGATAAAAATTTTATTTTCATATTTTTTGATAAATTTTAAAATAAAAAATAAATAAAAGTATTTTTAAAAAATATTTTTATTTTTTATTTTTATTTTTTAAGATAATTTAAGAAGAAATTAAATTATTTTTTCTTAAATTTTTTAATACAAATAAAAAATTCATTTTCATATTTTTGATAAATTTAAAAATAAAAATAATTTTTATTTTTATTTACAAATTTTTTATTTTTTAAAATAAAATAAAAAATATTTTTTATTTTTTATTTCAAATTTATGAAAAAAATATAAAAATTAATTTTTTAAATGTTGATTAATGAAATATATGGAAAAAATTAGACGAAATAATTTAGTAGTATAATGAAATATTCGTAAAGAGAGAATTAATATATTTTTAAAAATTAGAAAAAAATTAGTGTGATAAATTATTTTAAGGAAAATAATAATAATATATATATATATATATATATATACACCTTAAAACACCGAAGGAATTCCCCTAAATATAATGATGATAATTTGAACAAGTATAAAATAAAATGTTTTCAGTGGAGCATACAATAAATTCTCTATTGTGGAACATATAATGGTTCAAATCTAAGAAATAGCTCCCAACCCATTTTCAGTAGTCCTTTTCTTCTCCGCGTTGTTTTTATATTGAATAATTGCTGAGAAGTTGCTTATCTCCATATTTTTTATAGGCTTTTGGTTTGTTTTGGTTCATAGGTTTCTGCATTTTTAATTAATATTGCCCTCTGTATTGTCCTTTCTTTTCAATTAATATATAGGCTTATAAAACAATATATAATAATATGTCACTGTTACATCACAAAAAGTATAAAATAAAATGTGTGGTTATTATTATAACCACGTGTTATTAGTGATTATTAACAAATTCTCTGAATATAGTGATGATAATTTTAACAAGTATAAAAATAAATAAATAAATTATTTATTATCTTAATATAATAAAATTGAATTCTAATTATTTTAATTATTTTTCGTTCTCTCCTCAGTCTCTATCGTTATTATTTTTATTCGAGTAAATTTTACTTACATTATATATGTATATTAATTTAATAAAATAAAAATATATATAAAATAAAAAAATAATAATAATTTTTTTTACTAAATAAAAAATAATATTAATTAAAATATTATATCATTTATTGGTTTGAAATAATGGGATAAAACTGTCTTTTGCATTAGAAAAAATTTCATTTTGATTATCATTTCCTTCCTAATATCTCTTTCTGGCCACCATTTTCTTGTCATTATATTCAACGCCAAATGTTCAAACAATTCATTCGTTACGTCAATCTTGATTGTACCATTTTTCTTGTTTTTCTTACATTTTAAGAACAATTCTCCAATAAAGAATTTTGTCATTTGTGGTATAGAATTATTAGATTGTCTATCTTTTGGTTGCTATTGCTGATCACCATTTAGCACACAGCTTAGTCATATTTGTATATTTTTATTTATTAGTTTCTTAGAACTCAGTGAAGCTAGTTTTTTTTTTTTTTTTTTTTAAATGTTGGATTAGTTAGTTAGAATCTTAATTCTTTATTGATTTTGGTAATAAATAGAGAATTAAGAGAACATTGTGTATTGTATTGAGGTTAGTTCTTCTTCTTTAATATTGATGAGAAATAAATATGAAGGTTTGAAATTTTGATTTAGTGTTCGTCAAATTTAATTTTAAATGAATGAATTTTATGGATTTGGACTGAAGTAATAAAGGTTTAAAGAAGTAGTAGTATGAGAATAATATTCTGGATTCCGAGAATAGAGACATAAAGCATCATCAAGTTCAAATCCTTTCGACTTTGAGCTCCTTAATTGAAGCTCAGTGCTAGATATATCACTTCATATTAGTAGCGCCTCGAGAAATATTAAAAGAACGAGCCTCCTAAGAAGTCGAGCCTCACAAAAGTTGAGTCTCATCAAAGGTTAAGCATCACAAAAATTCTCTAGAAATTAAATACGAGCTGTTTGCTGGACTCTTCCTAGATGAAGAGCCCCAATGAGGCCATTATCCTCGAAAAATAGGATTTGTGCCATAATAAGATAATGGCCAAAACATGCTAAAAAGTTCATCACAAACATATACATGGTGTCAGAAGATAGACACAAGAAAGATAGTTTATCCTATCAATGTAAACACATCTCCTCATCACCATTAGGAGGCCACTACATGTCTATTTATTCTCATGTCGGTCTAGTTGAGCTAGAAAAAAAGTTACAGACTCACGGAAATAAGCTCTCTCTCTCACACTAAAAAATATTTTTTCTTTCAAGTTTGATTATATTTTTCCTTGAGAATTCTAAGAGATCAAGTCTCTAACTTAGACATCAAAAAGGTCTTACTAAATCCAGACTTAATACTTAGTTGCTGGTTGTTTACCTTGCAAGTCTAAAAAGTTGTCTTAGCCTTAGACTAAAACAAAAGAGATTCATCACATATTTCTTTGAAGATCTTTTGGATCATCAAATGGTGACGTCTATAAAAAAAATCTAATTCATTCATTGAATCTTTTTTATATTCTCTTCATTCTTTGAGGATTGTAACACTTACAACTCCTTTTTTTCTCATATCTTATGGCCCTAAAAAAAAACCCCACTTATGTAAAAGCCCAGCAAAATTCTCTAGAAAATGCCTCAAATTCACTCAGTAGGTCAACCTTCTTCAACCCAAGCATCACAAGGGAAAATTTCAACCCCAAGAGATCATATCACTATAATCAGAAGCATCTCCCAGATCATAATCCCATTCTCAATTTTCAACTTGACTCTAGTTGACAGCTCTGTTGGTGCTCAACTCCTCACTAAAGTAACTATTTAACTTAACAACTTCACACAAACACTATAAGCTTTATTTTGTCAGCAAACCCCTCATGCCCGTAATATAATCGTGAGGAAAAGAAATTCAGCCATGTTTTTCTTACAAGTAGGGCTGATAAAGTTCAAGCAAGTATATGGTTATGGTATAGGAGATTATGACACATTTATTTTGGTTATCTTAAGAAACTTCGACCTGATTTGTTTTTTAATATAAATGTTTCTGAATTTCATTGTGATGAATGTGAACTGGCAAAAAGCCATTGGATTTCTTATTTGCTCAGTTTGAATAAATGCTCAAAACCGTTTATTGTTATACATTCCAATATTTGGGAGCCTGCAAGGATTCCATCTATTTCACAAGCCTATTATTTTGTTACTTTCATTGATGAATGCACCAGGTTCATATGGGTGTCTTTGCTTCATAAAAAGAGTGATGTATGCATAACATTTAAAGAATTCTATAACATGGTACATACCTAATATCAACGGCAAATTCAAATTTGGCAGTCTAACAATGTTATGGAATTCATGGATGCTTCGTTTGGATAGTATCTTAGCCATATATACACCGGTGCATAATGGTCTGACAAAAAAGAAAAATAGGCAAATCATGGAAGTGGTATATGCGTCCCTCTTTGGGATGGGCATGCCATAGTTTTACTGGAGAGAGGCAGTTAAATCTGTTGCATACCTTATCAATAGGGTTTCTTCTAGAGTGATTGACTTCCAAATTCCTCAGCATAAGTTACAATCATTCTGCATTATATCGCATCTACCAAACCTCGAACCCAGAATATTTAGATGTACAGTATATGTCCATATTCCTAAGGTGTTGCAAAGTAAATTGGATCCTTGTGCGAAACGATGTGTTTTTATTGGTTATTCAGGTTTTCAAAAGGGCTACAGATGTTATGACCCACAAACTAAGAAGTTGCATGTCACTTTAGATATATCTTTTCGCGAGACTGAACCATATTACAAATAGGGAGTTTTGAGCTCACCTCTTCAGGGGGGAGAGCTTTTGTGAAGAGGATGAGCCTTCCCGAAAAGGCAGTGAAATGTCAAGGGGTGAAGCTGAGTTTGTAGAATTGGAGGCCATAGAAGAAAGATTGAATGCACATCAACCTAGTACCAACCAGCCCACTATGTCAAATCTACCAAATTTATCTGAGAATGATGTAGAAGCCAAAGTTAATGAAGATGCCATAGAAGAACTCGTATTAACACCATCAGTTGAGGAGCCTTCGCATAATGTTCAAACAGTGTTGCACCCCATACAACGGTTGAAGAACCTCCTTCTCATTATCCACTAAGATCAAATAGAGGTATTCCAAGAAAAATAATATGAACTTGATCTAAATGCTAGTGTTAGATATCCCATTACAATTATACCTCAACTAATAAATTGTCAGATTCATATGCTCTAATTGTTGATCAATTTTCTAAAAGTATCTATTCTTAGTAATGTGCAAGATGCATTAGTAGATCCAAGGTGGACGAAGGCAATGAATGAAGAGATAAAGGCTTTGCTGAAAAACTCAACTTAGGAATTGGTTTCGTTGCCCAAAGGAAAAAAGACAATTGGATGTAAATGGGTATACACTGTGAAGCTCAAAGATGATGGAAGTATTGATAGGTACAAAGCAAGGCTTATAGTGAAAGGTTACACACAGAAGTACGGAGTTGACTATCAGGAGACCTTCGCACTAGGCCAAATATTGCCTATGTCGCGAGTGTGGTAAGCCAATTTATGCATGCTCCAAGTGAAAAACATATGAATATGGTCTATAGAATCTTAAGGGATTTAAAAAGTGATAGTTAGAATGAGACATCCACCATTGAAGGTTACACCGACGCTAATTAGGAAGGAGATCAATCACCCAGAAAGTCCACCTCAGGTTATCTCACTTTTGTAGAAGGTAATCTTGTTACCTGGAGAAGTAAAAAACAAAAGGTTATTGCTCGATCAAGTGCAGAAGTAGAATTTTGTGGTATGGCACATGGTTTATGTGAGCTGTTATGGATTAAAAGAGTTCTAGAGGATATTGGAATTGAATGTTCAAAACCTATAAGCTTACTTTGTGATAACAAAACTGCAATTCAAATTGCTCAAAATTCAGTACAACATAATCGCATGAAACATGTTGAAGTTGATCGTCATTTTATCAGAGAGAAGCTAGACCAAAAGATTATTCAGTTTTCATTTGTTAAGTTTGAGAATCAACTTGCAAATATTCTCACAAAAGTCATCTCAAGCAGGATATTTCATGCAACAATTAATAAGTTGGGCATGATAGATATTTATGACTCACTTGAGGGGGAGTGTAGGCATAATTATAGAGATCAAAATTAGTAAGAATGATTTGTTACCTTTTATATGTATATTACCTAGAATAGAATTTAATATACTTGTATATATTCATCTCATGATAAGATAAAAATGAAATTGAAGATGATTCATTAAAACCCTTCTAACTCTACAAAAAACACGCCTTTTTTTTTTTGGTTATGGAGCCCAAGATGGGGTAAATCGAGTAGAGAAAGAGAGTAGAAAGGAAGTTAATAAGGAACTAAAAAGGGAGAACTCAAGGAGAGAGTCACATTACTCTTCGAGAAGAAGAGGTGACACACCTTCTTAAAAGAATGAGAGGGTAGAAGAGAGAAAAACAAACAAAGGTTTTGAAGGTTAGAGAGAGTTAAATGACCAATGAGGCAGTGTAAAATGAGATGAATATAAGAGTGAAGATAAGAATAATAGGAGGTAGAATGGAAGGGGCCATGTTGATGAATAGCTTAGGAAGGGAGGTGTCCTAAGAGATGACAATAGTAGACATGAAATGCCCTCTCCTAGACAAGTGTCACGACCCAACCCGGGAGTCGTAACGGTCCTAGGGTATGGGTAATGCATAAGTGACCAATACTACGAAGAACCCAAATAACTATCTATATGGCATGCAACAAACAAAACAACTTAATTAACTTAAAAATGCTGAAGAAAATTCGACAGCATCTCCTCTATAATAGGACCATGCCCAAAAACAAAACAAAACAAACAAACAACACTTCAAATAATCCCCACAACCATTCTCAAACTAATGATCCCTCTGGATCTCCATTAACATCTCAATATCAACATATATATCTGAACATACAAATATTTCTATATATATAAACTTTCAAAATATATCATTAACAAGCAACACTATATATATGCAAACTTATAATTATATCTACATGCCAAAACTTATTATACAGTACCATGGAATACTATTCTGTACATAATTTATATAGTCTTTAGAAGTTGATATTTATATGCAAACCCAAAACTTCCAAGGCAGAAGAAGAGTATGCTAATGGAAAGACGCGCCTCACCGAAAACCTGAAAAATTTAAACACTAAGAGAATGAGTATAAAAATACTCAATGAGTTCAAATGTATAAAGATGCAGTAAATGCTCATTAAGAATGGCAATGCCAATAAATATATATATATAATTCAAAGAACTTAATATAATATAGCAAATGAACAATAAAGCAGTTAACTGTAGGAATAATAATATAATAAACATTTAAATAATAAAAAATAGCACGCATATGATATCACAGGATTTGGGTTACTTTTTGAACTTTAATACTCAACACTATCATAAAGTGCACTGCATTAAGGAATATAACTTCCCTCCCTAACAGGGGTCCCATAAACACATGACTCACATAACGATATTTTCCTTATGACTAGAGAATATAACGTCCCTCTCTAGCAAGGGTCCCATAAACACAGTGTGCACACAGTCGATGGACTTTACCCGCTATACCATCGAAATAGCCATGTTCTAATATCATATGAATGTGCCTCCAAATAACAGTAAATATAGCATATATACAACTTATATAATAATAAAACAATTATATATACATATATGAGAAATATTAGAGAAAATTTGGAATTTACCAAAAATTGGCCC
This sequence comes from Aleurites moluccanus, assembly GCA_948193065.1. NCBI lineage: Eukaryota > Viridiplantae > Streptophyta > Magnoliopsida > Malpighiales > Euphorbiaceae > Aleurites > Aleurites moluccanus. The sequence continues at coordinate 14,110 of CANXYC010703489.1, forward strand.
GACGGGACCCAGTTGCGCTGTCGCAACTGGCTATCAAATTACGGGTCCGTTTTGGAATTTTTATGTAGTTTCTGATTAATTGTGTTACCAAAAGAATTAGATGGACTATGAGGTACCGTTTCGAAGCTTAGGTTGGGTTGGCCCAATTGGCTTTCTAGTTTTCATTTTATGGCCAGTTGAAGTTAAGGTTAGTTTAGGTAGTTTTAGAAAGTTTATTTACGGGCCAATTGACATTTTAGGCACTTTTGGTTGACAAACTGCATTTTTAGAATGCAAAAGATATAATATAATGTAAATCATGCAAATCATGCAAAATTATACAAAAGAACTCACCTTAAGCACAAAATCTAGCTATGCTCCCAATCCAATGCTTTCGAGCCCTATTCGGCTCGCCGATCAACACTCCCATTAGAAGTTTTTGACGGTTCACCTATTAATACACATATCACTCCGATAAGTTATAAAATCATTACAAAACACATCAATCGTACAAAAATACATCAAATACACATAATATACATTGCATTTATCATTAAACACACTATACACCAAATATAAGAAATTTTCACCCTTACTTTTAAAGTACTCAAAATATATATTTTATACACACTTAAACCTATACATTGCTATCATTTTCCATACTTATTCATACTCAAACTTAACTTTACCAAATATATTAATCCAACACATTAAACTAGTCAACTAGATCATAATCAATTTAAACAAAATTTAATCCATTCATCCATTTATCAATGTCATTTCATCTAACAATATCTATAAACATCTAATGACTCACATTAAAGCATTCAAATCTAACTAACATCAAAACACACTTCTCCAATTCAAGTCATTCTATTCGGCCAACACATCCTAAATTCCCAAATTGATTCTTTTTCAATATCTAATCATTAATTTATTAAATATATATCATTTACAATTCATTTCATCAATTAAACACCTAAACCAACTAAAAGCACACCAAACCCTAAACCCTAAAGAATTCGGCCAAGCTAATAATCCAACCAAATGAGCTTGTTTTCTTCATTCAACCATAGATTCACATCAAACACATCATATAAACAACATTCCAAGCAACAAATCCATCAAAACCATACTTTGATCTAATATTCTTCCTATTAGGGTTTCAAACTTCTATTTTGAATTCCAACCATACAAATTGAATTCTAATCCATAAATATCAACAAAGAACATCATACAAACATTATTGAACCAATAGAATTTCAAAACTAACAACTTATCAAAATTCCTTCAAAAGCTTATTTGAATTAATTTGTTGCCTTAATGGATTTTTCCTTGAATTCTAAGGCTAGAATGATGTTTAAGATGGTAGATTATAACTATTTTAATCAAAAATGGAAAGAAAATATCAAGAAATGGAAGGGGTAGGTGATGGCCGAACCATTCAAGCAACAACAATGGAGTTTTGGCTGAATTTTTCTAAGGAAGAAGAAGACAAAATGTTATATTTATCCAAATATTAAAGATGTGATCCAATGGTTTAGGTTTCATAGTAATTTTGGTGAAACTCAGTCATCCAACCATCCATTCTTCTTACTTTCATACTATTGGTTCATCCAAAGTCAACTAAGATGGATACCACATACATTTAACACACCAAATCCAAAACCAATGGCAAAAATCCTATACTTTGAGTTTATGATAGCAAATTTGCAACCTACTCATCTAACCATTCATTTCTTCATCCTTTGATCCAATGGTTAGATTTAATCAAGCCTAAACTAATATCTTAAGGTTGCATACACTCTATAACTCTATATTATAAAGGAAATAACCAAAATACCCTTAGTGCAACCGAAACACCGAAATCGCACAACTTACCGGGAATCATTTTTCAACCGAGTTTATTTCTCTAACTAATACTCAAATAAATTAAATAATGTCATTTTCAAGTCTTTAAATTCTTTTCTACCTCCAAATATGATATTAAATCCATTAAAATCCGACGGGCGAAAAATGACCATTTTGCCCCAATTCACCAAAAACTCAAAATTTTCCGATTAAGTCCTAACAGCCTCTAGACCACTTCTATGCTCAAAATCAATTCAAATAACATGCATACTGACAATTTCATACATAAATGCAGATTAATAACATATTCAAAAGAAAAGAAAAATCTCCCCCCTAAGGTTCTCTTTAAAGGTTAAGTCAAGATTAGGCTGAGGTGTTACAACAAGCCTATATAGAATAGGAGGTGTCGAGCATATATGAGCTCACATATAATATCAGAGCAGAAATGAAGAGGATTTTGAAGGATATGAGGGAAGACAAAACGAAGAAACAAAACGATAAAAGATGATCCTTAGCTTTTAAATCGTCTTTTATCAGGAAAATTCAAGAGTATCAAATGCCAGACAAGTTCAAATCACCTATACTGAAAAATATTATGGAGAGGCAGACTGAAGGGTCCATATCCTTGATTATAAACATACAGTCGAGCTCTAGACAACTAATAATAATGTGTTATACAAGGCCTTTCGAGGAACCTTGTAAGGAGTTGTGACGAGATGGTTAAATGGCTTATCAGAGGAGAGCATTTACTCATTCCCCCAACTCGTAGACTGTTCATAAAAAGTTTTGCTTCAAGAAACCCAACTGAAAGGAGGTTTGCTCTGACCATATGAAAATCCATTAGATCTCAAAAATTTCAACCATTTTCAAATGTCTCTAAAGTATTATTTTTTTTTTTGTCTGAATGAGAATTTCAATTTCTTGAAAACTTGTTGTTCATTAATAATAATAATAATTTTTTCTCTATTTGGGCCGCTCTAATTTATTTCATTATTTTGTGGAGTCCATTTTGATATGTATGGGATTTGTAATTAGTCTTTGTTTTCTTATGAAAGCTATAATTAGTCTCTGTTTTCAGATGGTTTTATTATTATGGATTTGGATTATGACTTTAGTAGTTGTAATATAAGTTTTTCTATGTTTGCAACTTCACATGATTATGAGAATGATGTGAATGTCTGGCATGCTAGGCTTGGTCATATTGGTCAACAAAGAATTAATAGGTTAGCCAGAGAAGGATTAATGGCTAATATTGACAAAGTAAAATTGTCAACTTGTGAACATTGTCTAGTTAAAAAACTACAAGAAAATCATTTGAAAAAAAGGAATTGGAGCCAATTTTCCATTGCAATTAATTCATTCTGACGTGTATGACCCTATGAATGTGAGAGCTAGGCACAAATCATTTTATTTCATCATATTTATTGATGATTTTACTCAATTTAGTTATGTATATTTGATATCCCACAAATTTGAAATGTTAAGTTGCTTTAAGAACTATATGAATTTGGTTGACAATCAATTAGACAAAAAAAATAAAAGCAATATATAAGAATACTTATCTGATCAGTTCAGAAAGTTATGTGATGAAAAAGGCATACAACATCAATTGAGTGTTCCCAGAATTCCTCAACAAAATGGTGTTACAGAAATAAAAAATAGAACACTTCTTGAGATGGTTAGGTCTATGATGGCACTAGCTCATTTGCCTATCTCATTTTAGGGAGATGCATTGTTGAATGCCACATTTATACTTAATTGAGTCCTACAAAATCAATTGCCACCACTCTATATGAGTTATGAATTGGCAGAAAACCCGACCTAAGTGTTCTGAAGCCTTAGGGATGTGTTGCTTATGTATATGATTTCTCTCATAAATATGGAAAATTAGGTCCGAGAGGAAAGAAAAGTATCAAAGGTACTATGAAACCTCTAAAGGCTACGTGGTCATATATGAGGAAGACAGTAAAAGTGTAGTTGAGTTTGAATCACGTGAAGTCACATTCTTAGAGGATGATTTTCCTAAATAGGGTGAGATAGGTCATGACTTATCATTATTTGAAACCATAGATCAACACTTATTAGTTTTACCTCATTCGAGTGGGAGGATTTTGATAGATGATGTCCCAATTTTATCATCTCGTGTGAATAAAGGTGATCCTAGTTCGAGTGGGACCAAATTGAGAAATGATGAATCTTAATTGCGTCGAAGCAATCATACAGGCATTCTTTATCGTCAATTTGAGATTGAAGGTGGTGAAGTTGTTATAATTCTTCCACAAGAATAGGATGAGCCAAAGAACATCAATGAGGCTCTTTCTTATCCCGCTAAGGATAAATGGATTAAAGCAATGGAAGAGAAAATGGAGTCCATGAGGTCTAACCAAGTTTAGGAATTGGTTAATCTCCCAAAAGGACGCAAGGTTATAGGGAATAAATGGATTCTCAAAATAAAACGAAAGGTTGATGGTACCATTGAGAAGTACAAAGCTTGCCTAGTTGTGAAAAGGTATACACAACAGGAAGGAATTGATTATGAGGAAAACTTTTCACCTGTTGTGTTGTTTACCTCAGTTCGCTTAATTCTAGCTATAGTTGCAAGCTTTGACCTTGAATTGCATCAAATGGATGTAAAAATTGCTTTTCTCAATAGACAATTAGATGAAGAGATCAATATAGAATAATCGGTAGGTTTCATTAAAGAAGGGCATGAACACCAAGTTTGTAGACTTTTGAAGTCTATATTTGGGCTCAAGTAGTCTTCTATGCAATGGTATATACGTTTTCACAATGTGATTATTTCTTACAATTTCATTATGATTGATGAGGATCATTGTGTGTATACCAAAATGTCTAAGGATAATTTGTAATTTTATCATTGTATATCTTAATAGCTGGAAACCACAAGGAGTATGTCCATGACATCAAGACATGGTTGTCATCTAACTTCAAAATGAAGGATAAGGGTCAAGTTGCATATATTCTTGGAGTTAAAATTTCAAGAGATCGTCCAAGGAAAATATTATCTATTTCGCAAGAGACAGTTTTCAAAAAAGTACTTGAGCAATTTAAAAGACAAGAACGTAAACTTATAGATACTCCTATTGCTAAAGAAAAAGACCTAAGTAGAAGACTGTGTCCAAGACTCAAAAAGAAAAGGAACAAATGAGTAGAGTTCCTTATGCCAGTGCGGTTGGTAATCTTATATATGTTATGATGTGTATAAGACCAACATATGTTTTGCCATGGGTATGGTATGCAAATACCAATCTAACCAAGGCTCAACACATTGGAAAGCTGTAAAAAGGATTCTAAGGTATCTAAAAGGAATTGTTGATTACTTACTTTGCTATCAAGGTTGTGATATGCATTTGAGAAGGTATATTAATGTTGACTAGGGCGAGACTTAAATGAGAGAAAGTTTACCTCTGGATTCATTTTTCTTACTCAGTAATGGCTCTATATTTTGAAGTAGTAAGAAACAGTCATGTATAGCTTTATCCATGATGGAAGCCGAATTCGTGGTATTCTCGTTGGCAGTATAAGAAGCTGTATAGCTTAAAAGATTCTTGAATCCTTTTGGGATCACACTAGTGATACTGATCCAGTGTTAATCAATTATGATAATCAAGTAGCTATTACATATACTAAAGACCCAAAGTTCCATTGCAAAACCAAGCACATAGATACCAAGTATAATTTTGTTAAGGACATGGTTGCATACAAGGAAGTAAACATGAAGTAAATTTCTATACGAGATATGATTGTAGATCCACTAACGAAGCTTGTTCCTAGAGATGTATTTGTTGAGTATACAAATCTCAAGGATTGTGTATATTTTAATATACTTGGATTATTTACATTTCCAGATGTTTGTGAACATTTTATTAATGTCTAAATGATAATGGAGTTTATTAGCATACATACATATGAATGATCTAGAAGTATGTCAGATAAATAAGAGATTGACTCTGTCACACGGGTAATCGCCTCTATCATTTTAGTGATGTATAGAGATGAGACAAATTTTAAGTTTACTATCTAAGTGATAACTAAGAGCTCATACTTAAAATTCAAAATGTTGATCCATATAATGACTAAAGATCATTAGTAATAATAAGTGATTTAAGTTTCACTATCTTTGTCTTTATTGTCAGATGTGAGTTTTCATAAGATAAATTTATTAAGGAGTAGATTTGTAAACTCAAGTTAGACAATGAGTGTGTCTAAATTATCATCAGTACAACATTAAATTTTTTATTAAAATATTCGCTATATGGGAAAAGAGAAAATATTGTAATACATGATTCATACCACGTATGCAATAATCGATTATAAAAGGTAATATAAGTAAATATCTCAACTTAATATTGTGTGAGACCCTGAGATGAAGTGAACCTTATGAAATACCCTCACGACTCCTATTAGCTACTAGAGACTTAATTTAATGTTTGTTGTCTTAGAATGTTGCCAAAAGATTATGAATGATACGATTTGACAGAACATCTCTAGAAAAACAAGTTAAGTTAAAGTTAAGAGAATCGTGAGAAAAGGAAGATCATTAGAGTATCACATATATTTGTATTCACTGGTCGACCAATTATAATTTATCTGTGAGATGAAATATAATTGTGAATGTAAAGTATAATCACAAATGAGATCATTAGAGAAAACAAATGTGATAAAATGTTTTAGGTTATTGCATACTATAATTTACTCTAATTTTTTTTTTTTTTTTTTTGTATAACTGAGATGCTATATATTCCTAACGAATGTATAGCACCGAGCTCTCGAATATTTTTCTAAGTATGAACTGTTGCATAGCATAGAGAATGTGTTCTCTTGAATTTGTTATATTTCTCATTAAGTGCACGTGAGATGTTGGATATCCGGGTCAGGTCCGTTCATAATGAAAAATTTGACTCAAGAGAATTAGATAACTGTTTAGTGACAGTTATTGAAATTAAATAAAAGACTAATCTCCCACTAAGGAAAAGTTATTTGTACATAAAAAAGAAAAACAACAGAAATATATAAATTTATCTCCTATATAATCTCTCTGCAAAATAAGAAATTGATAAAAAATTTAGACTGTGAAATTAATTAAATTTTTATTAGTGATTCTCAAATTCATCAATAACTCTATTTATGGAAGATCTATTAAAAAAAAAAAAAAAATCGTTAGTATTTTGTTTTCTCCTTCTTTCATAGAGTTTGAACATTCTTTTGGACCAAAATTTAAGTTTATGAATAAAAGCTAAATCGAGTTAAGTGGTTGAACTACACAGTAAAGGTCACGCGAGTAGCGTCCCACATTTGATTAAGGACAAGAGTAGCAGTGTTCTATATATATAGTGGTATGCGTGTAATCTATGTTAATTATTTTGAATTGGAGTTAAGTCTAAAAATCCAAATTATTTAGAGTTAAGTTTGGATCGGGTCATTACCCTTAAATTGATATAAATGAGAAATAGGAAATGAAATTATAATTTATGATAGAAAATTTCAACGAGAAATTACAAACTTGAAACCAAACCCTGAAGATAATGCAATTTGAAAGCTATAGTTTCAGTAGTAGGACTTGATTATCTAATCCTGGTACTACAATATCGATATCAACCACTGATTTTTATTTACTTTGAATTCTTTTATTTTTTTTATACTAAAAGAATCGAATTCCATAAATTATTTCATTTTAAAATTTATATATGAAAATTGATAAAATAAAAGACAAAAGCTCAATTTAGTCTCTGAATTCATCCGCGACATATAATTGAGTTCAAAATGAGCTTTTAAATCGATTGAGGACAATGATTTTATTTTAAAGTAAATTTAACCTTATTTTGACTGAAATCAGGCATGTGTATTATAAACACTATATTTAGAGAGTGAGAAATTAATTTTATTAATTTAAAAAAAAAAAAACAAATAAGGAATAAAAAATCCAAATCGCCTAGATTCTTCAGTTCATTTCGTTGCCTATCCGTACTCAGTTTCATCTTTATTCTATTTCTCTTCTTCTCCTTTTTTCTGACTCTCTAAAACTCTAACAAATCTCAAACTCACAGCTTTTCCATCTCTCTTCTCAATATTTCGTTTATTTTCTACCTCTTTTCTACAATTCAAAAGATCCACCATTCCTCCAAATCGCTAAACCCAAATCTAAATCGTACCATTTACCTTTTACGACCATCTGCGAGACCCATTTGGAATCACCATAGCCGAACTCACCTTCTTCTCCAAAGCTTAGATTTGTCACTGATCGTCATCATCAAGAACTAGTAACGGCTCGCAAACCAGAAGCTCCTTTGACTGATGCCAGAAAGCACAAACAAACACCCAGCCTCGATTGGGCTTATGTGCATCAATACAATGGGGAATTGGTGAGTTCAATATGAATTGGGATTTAATTTGCATTTTTTGTTAGTTGATATATGCTTTGTTTTTACTTGTTGAAAAATCTCAAAAATGAAAGTGAATGAAGATGAATATTAAAATGGAAATGGGTGTTTGAGGATTGATGCTGGGTTTTTATTCATGAAGGGCCTTTGTGCTGATGCTGGGTTTTTATTTATGTTGGTGGTAAGTAGAGAGGAAGAGTCAGGAGAGAAGAAGAACAAAATAACTAAAACATGGATTCTTCATCTTGAGAAAATTCACTTACAGAAGGAAATCAATCTTGATATGTAATTTTTCAATTTTGATTTATATATTAATTAGGGATTTAGGAATTTGATCTCTATTGTATGAATAAAATTTTAAATTAATTAAAATTTTCTTTTATTAATTGGTATTAATTAAAAAAATTTATTATTATTATTATATGAGTTTAACAACAATGGTCTGCATGCTTCAAACCCAATGAAAAATTAGGTTAAATTGTTATTAATACAAAATTATTGTCCTCAATCGATCTAAAAGCTCATTTTAGATCTAATTATATGTGGCCAACAAATTTAAGAGCTAAATTGAGCTTTTGTCCTAAAATAAATTCATTTGAATTGAATTCTTAAAAAATCTTATTTCCTAAACAAAAGATGTACTTGACTTCTTATATATAGAGTTTATAACAGAGTCATTGGGTGAACTTCTGATTTACATTCATATATATTGTTTAGAACAGAGTCGTGGAGTGATATGAATTTCTAAAGGAGTGGCCTTAGGCAGGGTAATACCTAAGCCTTCAGTCATATCCACTCGCTTATTAAATGGTGTAGTAAAGCTAAATGCCTGAAGCAACCTAGCAAGAGTCAAATGTATTGCTTGTACTGCAAAATTGAGGCCAGGACAGGAACGTCTTCCTGACCCAAATGGTAAAAACTCAAAATTCTGACCTGAAACATCAAAATTTGCTTGATTTGTAATAAATCTTTCTGGCAAGAACTCATCAGGATTTGACCAAATCTTTGGATCTCTATGCAGTTTCCATAAATTAGCAAACACACGCGTGCCTTTTGGTATGTGATAGCCAGAAACAGAACAATCTTGCATTGCTTCATGTGGAACTGCTAATGGGCCTGGTGGATATAGTCTTAATGTTTCTTTAACAATGGCTTGAAGATATATTAAGTTTTCAATATCAGAATCTTGTACGCATCGATCTTTCCCAACTTTGAGGTCTAATTCTTGCTGGGCAAGTTCCAATTTATGTCTATTGTTCAACAAATTGGATAAAATCCATGTCAGGGTGATTGATGTTGTATCTGCGCCTGCTATTATAAGAGTCTACAAATAAAATTCAAATCACTAATTAATGTTTCATTACGATAATTAATTAAGATTGTAAAATGAGTTCAACTGTTTTGAACTTTTATGATTAAAACATTTTAAATTCACTTTAAAAATAAATTTTAATGCTTTTTAATTAATATTTTCAATATAATATATTTTTTTACCACAGTTGAAACATACTAAACCAATCTTATATAAGTTTGATTCATACTGAAATTAGAATTATTTCGTGAAAAATATATTTTTATATATTATTCAAAGATAATTTAAAATTATGGTTTATTACTTCTGAAATTTTTGACTTTAAAATTATTGTTTATCGCTACTGAAATTTTTATGACCTTAAAATATATAAATTTGTCATACAAAAAATTAATACTAGTATTTATATAATATTTTTCAACCATAATATTTTCAAACCTATAAAGTTTCAAGTTGAATCATAATCAAATTTATTAAAAGCAAAGCTAAAACATATCATATTATTTGTTCGACAATTCTACGATCAACATGTAAGTCCTTGCCACTCGACATTTATCTAGTGGTAGTCCCTCTCACCCCCTAGTCTACACCCAATAATTTGAATTATTTATTATGCTTGATATCTCATCTTTTATATCATATATCTTTTTATGCATGATATTATTATTATTTTATTATTTTGATAAGTAATATATTTTTATAAATAATATAGCATATAAACAGATGTATAAATTTAAAAATGAAATATCAAATGAAATAAAGAATTTAAACTAGTGGGATACCTAATCCAGTTAGGTTTTACATTGTCTAGTGGAGTTCCTTATCCCTCACCCTTTTAACAATTGACTGCTAACCTACCATGTATACCTTGTGGGAGGAAAAAAAAAACATGGAAGTCTAATCAAGCAACAACTATATATATATAACTATTTAATATTTTTCAAAATTAAACCCAGTCAAATACAACATACATATTTAATCACTAAACTAAATTCAGTATTATTTTACCACATCCAAAAATCAAAATCAACATAAATATTGTGGGTTCCAAAATTTTCAATTAATACTTTAAAATTTTAGACTCGTAACCTGTCAGTTTAAAAATGAATTTGGTATCATTAAATCTAAATTTAAATTATATAATTAAATGAAATGTATTATTTGCTCAGGGTAAACGAAACATACCATTACTGTTCCTTTAATGATGTTTTCCTTGGAATGACCGAAGAAATCATCTTCCAGTATAGATAGCATCACATCAATGAAGTCCTCCTCCTCCTCCTCATCATCTCTAGTTTTATTAACTCTCTTCAATTTATGTTCATCAATCCAACTCTGCATAACAGAATCCAATTCCTTCTTTAAACGCTTCATTACTTTAACAGGTCCAAAAAAATTCATCCACCACAAAAATGGAATTACATCCGAAGGAACAAAAACACCAGATATATACATAAACTCCTTCATTAATTTCCCAATTCGTTTCCCTTCCTCTTCATTTTCATCATTAGCACAATTAAAATACCTTTTCCCAGCAATCATTTTTGTAATCATATTTAAAGTCAAATGGTCGAACCATTCACTAATAACAATCTTGTTCGAGCTTTGTTCGACGTTGGTCGAACAAAGCGAGTATAAATCTTTGATCAGACTGTTTACCTCGGAGACCTGAACGTGCCTCAGTGATTTGATTCTATGACTTGAGAGGAGTTGAATTAGAACTATTTTTCGCATTTCTCGCCAATAAGGACCGTACGATGCGAAACCAAAAGCTGCATAATTGTAACTTAAATACTGCCCATGACTTGATTTTGGCCTAGAAGCCAAAATTTTGTCATTAGTAGTGAAACATTCTTTAACTAATTCATGATTGCTAATCACAACTGCTCGGTGGACTCCAAGCCAAACTGTGAAGATGGGGCCATATTTGTCGGCTAGACGACCCAAGGATCGAGCAAGAGTTTTTTCTGTGCCTAGTTTATGAAGATGACCTAAAATTGGCAAGGCTCCTTGTGGTTCTGGGGCTAATAACAACCCTTTATTTTTGTGGCTATGATCTCTTGTCCTCCATAGATTGTACCTGTACAATAGAAGGACTAATGTTAAAACCCCTGAAATTGCTAGTAGATGAGAAGTGAAATCCATGATTTTTTTGTATAGTGGAGTTTGAACAATAATAATTGCAGCTTATGACCTATATAAAAGAGAAAAATATTTTTATTTTGTTTGAAAACAAGTCTTGAGTGCATTTTTCATTTCTCTAGAAGTGATTTGCTATTAGTTTAATGACTTAGCAAATTGGCTGATTATTATTTTAGTATTTCTGGTCATTAATTGATTAGTTTAATATTTATTGTTTGGATACTATCCATTTGTATACATTATAATTGATATTATGTAGGGTAATGTATTTATATATAATTTATGGAAAAATAAATAACTTATTTAATTTGTGCGTTGACAAATTTTGTTTATGGTTAGTATGATAGAAATTTATTGAAGGGAAATAAATTATTAAATATTTGAAATAGAGATGTATTGCTTATGTAGATCTTATACATAAGAGGAATGGTTTGAAATTAAAAAAAAAAAAAAAAGAAATTGTATCAGAGAATTCTGAATTATCCTGGCGAGTGAAATTTAATATTTAAATCAGTAAATTTAAAAGAGAATGTAAAGAGATAAAAACTTTAAAGAGACAGTGAAAACCATTTTTTTTTATCTTTCATTTATCTATTTATTGACATTTTATTATTGAATCTACATATATGTACTATTGAAAAATCTAGCTAACAGGTAAGGACATGTGACCTCCAAAATAAATTTAATTGGGTAGTACTATGACTTTTGTGGAGGGAATTAGTGGTATAGTCAATTCAGAGATTATGTGGTTCTCATTAGTCATTACATCAGATTTTTCTTTAGGGACTTTTCCAATTATTGTTGTCTCTTTCTTTACACAGAAGATTTGCAATCAATTAATTTTCAACAGTTGGAATGAAAAATAATTAATAAACGACTGGTTAGAAGGACACTGAATTACATGGCAAATGCTTTTGAAATTTCAAATTAGAAATTTGTTGCTTGCTTAAAATTCAGACAGACATTTAAACATTTTATCCACTGACTACCCAATTTGTCCAAATTTCTTAAAAATCCATTACTTTCTTAACTTTCTTTTCATGTTTCCCATACCTTTTAATATATTTTAGTAAAATTCAATGCTTTCATGGCTACAATAATTTTTTTTTTTTTATTATTTTACTATCACTTAGCGATATATGTCTTACTTAAATAGGATTAGACTATAAACCTAAAAGTTTTTCATGAAAGTTATAATGTCAACTATAAATTAATTCTATCATAGTGAAAAACATGATTAAAACTTCATCTAGTTTTATACAAAATAACTTATGTTTACAAAATATTTAATAATATTTTTCAAAAAAAAACTAATTTTCTATTGATTAGTTATAATATTAAAATTTAAATATTTAATATTACTCAATAATATACATGTCTCATTTGATAAGGATTAATTTACAAACTCTCTTTATAAACTTTCTATGAGTTATTACCAGTCAAGGAAGTGGTAGTTGTGTCCTCTATTTATATCTCTATTATTTTTGCGTATGCAAATGGTATGAGACTCTAAGCAATCAGCATAAACCTCAACTTATCAATTGAAACTTCAAACTTATTTAAGGAGAAGAGGAGTTTTAATTTTCTAGTAATGTAAGAACTTCAAATTTATTTCTATAACTGTCTATTTGAATGATTGAATATATTTATGACTACATTTATAGTAGTAATCCAAATTCATTGTTTGTTTGTTGAAATTAGAAGTGAAAAATATATTGACCAAAAGTTAAGATTTTTAAGAACTTTTGGGCTTTTTTTCTTCTTCTTTTAGTTAAATATGAGACAAATTGGTTATTTCACATTTATGACAGCGCAAGTGCTTACTTAACATTGAACTGATATACTGAGTTTTTAAGTATTTAATTTATTATAACAAATAAAAATTTCATTTTCAAATAAATTTTACGTTTTAAATTTCTTGATACCAAACCCAACTTAGGCAAAATTTGATTAAAAAAATCATGCCCATCACTCATTCTTAACCTTTTTTTTTTTTTAAACTATGGAATCAATTCATTTAAAAATAAATAAAGAAACTCATAAAAGTTACTTGATTGATAAAAAAAATTTATTTTTTTTATTGATTTGGATCTAATTTTTGATATTAGACCATAAATAAAATCTTTTTCTTATTTACAAATTTCCTAATTTTAGCGTAGATAATATATTTTTGATAAAATTAGGGATGTAAATTTAATACGGTGCACAAAAATTGGTTCGTGATATTAGTTTTATTGTTAAATAAATAAAAAAAGCTAAAGAAACTGGAACAAAATAATCAACAGAAGGAAAGAAGCATTAGATACAAAATCATCATGCTAAATTGATTGATCTTTTTAGTATTATCTAAATATATATATTTATATATATATATATGAGGTGTGGAAAGACTACTTGTAATTTAAGTACTTCACACACCATTATAGTGAAAATTTTAAGAAATAATTAGCCCTTTTATGTGCCGATATTATGAGCATAGAGAGTTATTATTATTATTAATTTTCGTCTATTATATTAATTTCATTTTTTAATTTAATTTACAGTAGATGATAATTTCGACACAAAAATTCTTTTATTTTAATTCACTTTATGTAAAACTAGGTATCCAAACCCACATTTATTTATTACAATAAGGAGACAATATATTACAAAGATAGACATTTATTATTCTTGAATTGATATTCAAAGACATTTATTATTCTTGACTTGATATTCACCAAAAAAAAAAAAAGGTACATTAATACATATAGCTATTTCTTCTTATCAATCACTTAGAGATTGATAGAGCTCCAAACCAAGGCGAGGTTGGATAAAAACTTCAACAGGATTTACTTTAGGCAAAGCAATTCCCATGCCTTCAGTCATATCCACTGGCAAATCTCCAATTCTTGACAAATCAAAACCCTGAAGTAACCTAGCAATTGTCAAGTGAACCACTAGCAACCCAAAATTAATTGCAGGACATGACCTTCTCCCAGAACTAAAGGGAATAAACTCGAAATTTTGACCTCTAACATCAAAATCAGCATGAGTTGTTAGAAATCTTTCTGGTTGAAATTTGTTTGGGTTTGGCCACACTCGAGGATCTCTTTGCAATTTCCATATGTTAACAATAAGACGAGTTCCTTTAGATATATGATACCCAGCAATGTCACAATCTTCCAAAGCTTCTCGAATTCCTGTTAGCGGACCAGGAGGGTATAATCTTAGAGTTTCTTTGATAATTGCTTGAATGTATTTTAAATTCTGAATATCTGATTCTTGCACCCATCTTTCTTTCCCAACAATTTTGTCTAGCTCTTCTTGTGCTGCTTTTAGTTTACTTGGGTTGTTTAGTAGTAGAGAAATTGCCCATGTCAATGTCACTGCTGTGCTTCCAGATGCCGTAAGTGTAAGAATCTGTATCAAATTAAATTTATTACTCCATATGTAAAATCAAAATTAATATGTAAAATCAAAATTAAGGATGTTAATTAAACAATATATCAAATACTAAAATTCAGTTGATTTATTGATTATAATTTTACCAATAAATAAATTTCTACGTTAATATGAAATATATGTTAATGTTCGATCGACGATAATTGAATCATTAATTCAATATTTTCAAAATTTTTAGTTAAAATAATATATTTTTTAATAGTGTAGAATAGTTACAATAAATCTATTTTATTTTCCTTAAATCCTTAATTCAATATTAGAAGTGAAAATTTCACAGTCAATATTGGAATTTTTTATATTTAATTATTGAAAATATTCTAAATGATTTACAATAAATTCAAAATTTCAAATTAAAACAATCACGTTGTCTAAGAAAATCAAATAATAACACACCCCAAATATTATTGTTAGGGTTATTAATTAATTAAATTAAATAATTAGAGACTAGAGTTGAATACGTACCATAATTGTTGCCTTAACGACAGTGTCACGGGAATGTCCAGACATTACGACATCATTTTCAAGATTTGATAACATAACATCCATGAAGTTGTTTTCACCATCTAATTTATCTTTTTCTTTCTTCATCAAATGTTCTTCTAACCATTTTCCAATCACTTCATCAATTTCTTTAGCAGTTCTTTTCATGGAACTAATATGTCCTTGATAATCCATCCATTCTAGCCATGGAATTGCATCTGACACAACAAATGTTCCACTTAAAAAAATTGCTTCTTCAATTGCTTTCTTATATCGCCATGGCTCACTATTTTCTTCGCCATAATCATTGCTAGAAAATCTTTTTCCAACAATCATTCTCAAACTTATATTAAACGTAAGTTGCTCGAACAATTTACTTATAGTCACCGTTGCACCATTTTCTACACACTGATTTTTCAAATCAATAATAAACGACTCAATCTCTGATAATCTTACATGTTTAAGTAATTCGAGGCGATGATTCGATAGAAGATGAAGAGTTGTTAATTTTCTAACATCTCTCCAGTATTGACCATAAGGGGCTAATGCAAAAATTGCATTATTATAACCCATGTATTTGCCAGCTGCTATACTTGCCCTTGATGCAAAAATTCTGTCATTTTTTGTAAAACATTCTTTTACAATTTCCCAACCACTCACTACCAAGATTCGATTAAAACCAAGTCGAAGCGAGTAAAATGGGCCAGTTTCATCAGCAAGAGATCCAAGAATTTTGCAGGCTGGTTCTTGGACAGTTAGAAGAGGTAAGTGACCAAACAAGGGCCACGCCCCAGATGGTTCAGGCACTTTCATTATTTTCTTGGTTTTGCTATTTCTTGATATGGTTCTCCATAAAGAAAAGAGAAATATAAAAGCAAGAACATGAAGAATTGTTTGGATATTTGAAGAAATTATATCCATGGTGGAATGTTAGGGAATTAAAATTTATGATGGGTGTAATCTTAGCTGAAGTTGCATTCATATTTATAAGCAAAAGTTGATGCATGTGGTTTAACGCTTTGATAAGGGAAATTTATACTGTCACTGTCATCAGCGGCGGAGCCAATTCATGGCTCGAGGGGGCCAGACCCCTCCCACTTCCTAATTCCACATAGATCACTACAAAAAGATTTAGTTTTTATATGCAATGAGGATACAACTAATTACTGAATAGTGTTAAGATTCATAATATATATATATATATATATATATATATATATATTTGTATGCGGGCTTATTTATATATATTTGTATTTATTTTTGTCCCTTTTCAATATCTTTTTTTTTTAACTATCTTCTAACTCGTTAAGGTTTTTGCTACATTTTTTTTTCTTTTTATAAATTTTTTTATATGAAATATAAGTCCTTTTTCATTAGTATTTTTATTTGAGTAATTCTAACTTTTGAATTAAATATATGAAGTATTTTGAAAAAATAAAAATTTGGAATAAGAATAATTAAGAATAAAAAATTTGATCTTAGAGAATCTGGCCTTTTTATTTTTTTTTTATTTTCTTTTATATTTTTAAAGATTAAAAAACTATTAAGTAAAACTTAATAAATTTAAATCAAAACTACTAAATACTAAGTTGAGTTATTAGTAAAAAATAAAAAGTTGTCCTTTTTTTAAAGATTTATTTTTAATATATTAAAACATCAATTCACATAAAAAGGATAGACAAATTATTCTTTACAAGTGATTTTCTATAATTTTTTTAAAATATATATATAATTAATAATTAAATAATATTTAAATAATAAAATAAAATCATTATTTTATTTAAATGTTGAAATACAGAGGCTATAATATGATAAAATTAAATAAAATTGTTTTTAACACAAATGAAAGTTTAAGTTCTTTTTTTATATTTATTATCTTTATCTATCAATAATATGACTGATCCTATTATTATTGTCATTAGTCCGATTACTCTGCGAATATTGATGTAGCCTTATTATACCAATCCCCCTATTTCCTGAATTCCCTACTGACTGTCATTCCAACTGGGCTAGGAATTTTAGTTGATGATAAACCAATATCATATCAACATAATCCATCAATGAGATTCATTCTCCACAGTTTATGTTGCTCAAAAATTTTCTTCTTTAATTTTTTTTATTTGATAAGTAAATTACTATTTAACTTTTAAAATTTAATTTAATTAATTATTTTGTCTTTTTTAAGTGAAATGTTTTATAATTTTTATACAGTATACATATTTTTTATTTATTATAAAAATATATTTTTTTATTATTTAAAATATATAATATATCTTTTATTATTTATTATATATATAACATATATAATAGATTGGGGTATGTGGATTGTGTTTTTTCCTATATGATTACGTATATTGACTAAAATTGAGATGACAAAGGCTATGCAATAGGACATTGGTACTTGATCCCCATAGGCCACAATCTTGTGTCTGGGCCTCAGATTTTACTTGTGTGTAACACGTTTTTGGACCCCACCTAATAATGGTTTCTTGTGGGATCCAAACACATGTTACACACATGTAAAATCCTTCTTCATCTCGCGGTCCGCGTTATTCAGTTTCTAATCTTCCTTTAGTTAATCTTTCTGCAAATGTTGATACTCTTGTTCACGACCATACTGTTTCTGATACAAATGAAGTTCATCTTCCACAAGCATGATAAAATTCTGATCCTTCCTAATATATATATATATATATATATATATATATATATATATATATATATATATATATTAATTTTTTAATTGCCGCTCTAATTTTTTTTTAATTTATTTATTTAATTTGTTATTATGTTAATTTTACTCTCAAAATTTTAAAATATATATATATATAATTTTTTTAATTAACCTGTAAATTTTTTTTATTTATTATTATATTATTTTTGACCTCTAATATAATTGATTGATTTCGCCGCTGTCAAAAGGAATCATTACCGAACCTGTCCCACATGCTGTCAACTCATCAGACAAATTCAAATTTGAAAAATTTTGATGGTGACTATTGGATGAAAGGCTTCTCTTTTGAGCCTGTGGCAAGTGTATTTCAAGTAGTCCAATCAAAATTATTTTCAAATTCTGAAGATAAGTTCGTTGAAGATGTTTTGCAAGGTTCAGACTCCTCTCCTAGTAAGTTCATCTCTACGGGCCTTAAAGATATGCATATAGGGCCTTTAGCTGTCCATGAAGTAAATGGGTTTCAGTTGGGTTAGATACATCTTCAACGCCTATTAATTTTGACCCTGATGTTATACAAATTTCTCGTCCTTTTGCTGATGTTGATTGTGTTTCTCAGCCTTTCCAAGCTGGGTGTGATTTATCTAATGATAATCGATCCAATTACTCTGAAAAAGTGCAGCTGAATCGAATCAATTGCAATCAAAAAGTGGATTTCTGTGGCCCTTATTCGAGGAAGATAAAAAAAAAAAAAAAAAAAAGACAAATGCTCTTGTGTTATCCAAACAAAAAAAATCTAGTGTCCAATCATCAAAGATGTCAGGAAAGGGAAAACGTAAAAAAAGGAATACACTATTCCTCTGACGTTTCTATCAAGAAGTTAGTAAAATAATACTCCATAAATTAAAATTCTCTATTATATAATATTTTTTATAATTTAAATTTAAATTAATAAATTAAATTAATAATTTTAATAAATTAATAAAATAATATTATTTTGAATTTTTTTATATAATTATAAGATTCTATCCATAATATAAAGTACATATTATATGTAATTGATTAAAATATAATTTTAAAAATTATCATAAATTTAAGTAATTATATTTTTTTTTTTTTCATTTTATTCAATTCTTCATATCTTTTTATATTAAATTTATTTAGTTTATATTAATTAATTATTTTTTATTTTTTAATTAATTCATATTTAAATATAATAAATTTTTAATTAATTAAATATATATTTATTAAATTATAAATATTTTTTTAAATTAATTAATTATTAATTTATTAATATTTTTTTAATTAATATAATTTATAAATTTTAACAATATTAATTTATAACAATTTAATCTATGTCAGTGTAGTTCTCACATACACTCTGAGATAAGATGGTTGCTGATGAATCAATTTCTGATGAGGATATTAAAAAAAAAGAATATTCTTTTTTGTGAGGCAAAGGAACAATCCTTACCTTCTGAATCTTTGAGAGCAGATCAGAAGTCATTATTGCTATTGTTGAGAAAATCATATTGAATTTTGACATGGATAGAAACTCTCATATAGATAAGTTTATTAAATTACAAGAGGCAGAGATTTCAAATTGGAATGAGATGCAAGAAGGAATTATTCAACAATAGAACCTTGCTGGTATGTGCATAAGTCTGGCGATTCAGTTATTTGATTAGAGACGATTTTCAAGATTATCTCTAGTTTTGATCAGATTCCACTGGGTTCAAAATTCATTTGATATAATCGTTCTGAACTAAATACATTTTCTTGATGCAGAATTCTATTCAAATCTTTTCTTCATCTAGTCTAGCCATATCTATCAAGGAATGTTGTGGTCTGTTTTGAAAGGTTTTAATTGAATATAATTTTGTATCCATGGTTTTTTGTTTTATTCCCTTATCAATGATCTCAGCTACATTTTATAGTTCCTTTTGGAACCTCAGTCAGCAATTTATCTTCTATTTTGATTCTGGAATCCTAAGAGCTTCTCTGATATGTTCTTCTAGTTCCCTGCTATGCTTTTCTTCTCTGTTATGCTTTTTTGGATTGCTGTTATTCTCTCTGGTTCCCTGATATGCTTTTTGTGCTTTTTTACTGGTGTTAGCTAAGTTTAGGATTTTTGCTTTCATTAGATCATTTTGTATTTTAGATTTTTTAGGCCTCATCTATAGTTGTAAATATTTTGTCTCTTTAATATAATTCACCTCTTTTCCTATAAAAAAAAACGTTTTCATGTAAATTATGTTATAAAACATTTAAAACGGAATTTTAATTATTATAATTTTAATTATATATGCATATATACTTAATAAAAAAGAGCAAGAAATAAATAAAATAAAACAAAAGTCCTAATTCTATTTTTCTAGTTTATTCAAATAATTACATTAAAATTAGTTTTTTTTTTTTTAAATAAGATATTAAATTAAATTTAATAAAAATATAATATACCATTTTATTTTGAGAAAAAATTATATACTAAATTATTGAAATTAAATACTATATAGTATAATATTAAACTCATTAAATTATTAGAAATATAAAATTATATTTTTTTAGAGATTTTTTTAAAAATATCGAAAAAATAAAAAATATTTTATTTTTGCTGTTAGAAAAAAAAAATTAAAAATACTACATACCTAAAAATATTTTTTAAAAAATATTTTAAGATTAAAAATAATTTTTAAAAAATACGGTATATATTAAATATATTAAATATATAAAAAAAAATTAAAAAAATCAAGAAATTGAAAAAAAATTAAAAAATAATATATTTATGTAATATTTTTTATTTTTTTATATTATGTTATACATTTATATTGGCTTGTCTCCGTACATTGTATTTAATGGTAGTCCATGTTCTATTTTCATGGACCCCTATGGTCAAGTTCATGTTGATTGCTCAGTATCCTTATGGTGTATGTTGAACCACATGGCATTATCTAATCAGTATCCTTATGGTGTAAATTAAATGCTTTATTTATTTATTTGAAATGTAAATGCTTTATTAATACTTAACAATTTTTTTAAAAAATTTATTTTATTTCGAAAGGAAGATTACACTTATATTGATATAGTAATTGTATGAATAATCTGCAATACAAATTCACATTTTAAAATAAATAAATTTATTAAAAATTAAAATTAAAGTGAGTTTAATTTTTGAAAATATAAAACAAAAATAATCAAATAGTTTTTTTTTATATTTTTATTTGAACAAATAATGTTTTCTCATAAATTTAACAATAAAAATATTAATGAAAAATTATATATATATATATATATATATATATATATATATGAGTTAAATTTTCTAAATAATTAATTCAAAAGAGACCATTGCTAGACAATTTAATTTAATTAACTAATTTATATAATATAACCTCTCATAAAAATTTATAATATAATAATTAATTCTAATAAAATTAAAATCCAATTAATTCAATTTAAAATAATTCATTAATAATCAATTTATGAAATTTAAATTCTGAATTTTTTTATTAGTGTTTTAGATTCAATTTATTTAATTTATTTTAATCTAATTTTGGTTTTAAATAATCTTTTGATATTCATATTTCTAAATAATAAATAAACACTTAATTTTATGAAAATATCTAATTTAAGCTCTGAATTTAAATTAAAAATTTAATTCGGATCACATAAAAAAAATTAATTTTTCCCTTATAATTAATTTACAGACTAAATAAAATTTAGTCCGTTAATTAGATTAACGATATTAATTATAAAATTTATTTATATTTTTTAATTAATAAAAATATTAAAAAAATTATAAATATTAGTGAATTAACTCAATTCATAACACTGGATTAAATTAAATTGGACTGGACTGAATAATTTATGAAGACTGAATAAATTATGAACACCTCTTACCACCAATTATGAACCTAAAATAACCAAGTCGCAATCCTTGAAGTTCAACAACTATGTCTTTTTCACAAAACACAATTGCCTATATGCCAGGACCAAGAATATATTGAGAAGAAGATGTTAGAATATAAAATATAAAAAAAAAAATTGTGAAAAACTTTCTTAGAAGCTATACAAACATTAAAATAAAAATAAAAAAAATTAACCTACTTTTTCAGTGATAATTGAGCTTAAAAAAAAAAAATACCCAATTGCCAGAGTGTTAGAATATAATACATAAAAATAAAGATGTGAAAAAAATACAAGAAGCTATTAATGTTCCAAAATTTATACTAAAATTCTGCAGAAGATAAAGGGATCGACCACCCACTGTCTTTCGCAAACCTTCAAGAGCAATATGCTATATCTGAGTATACAATGGACCAAGAATCTATCAAGAAGAAGACAAAGAAGAAGAAAAGTAAGCGGATATTCCAACCAAAAATGAAAACCAACCCAACTATTAATTCTAATTCTTGACAGTGGCAGTGTTGGGTTATTGATTCTTGATTTTTTTTATTTTTTATTTTTTTACTTTCTTGAATTCTTGATTTAGTAATACTGTATAAAAAAAGTAATTATAAATGCATGTTAGGCGAGAGACTATTAAGCAGTGGAAACGAGTAGTATGAAAGCTTGGACTTTTGTCAATGGTGTTATTGAAATTTGTAAAACAAATGAAGGTAAGAGGAAGAAAGAGACAAAGATGGGTTTGTGATTTTTGGACTATTAAAACTCAATACCGTAGAGCGGTTGTTGTCGTTATTCCATACAAAGAAGCCTCCAAACTGTGAGATGTCAGTGGGACTTGTATTATTTTCTTGATCAATTATTTACTTCTCAATGCCTGGCCTCATGCATGTTATACACGGGCTGAGGGCTGTTATTGCTAAAAATAAATCAATTTTTATTGTGTGAATTTTTTAGAATCTAATAAATTTTTATAAAATTTTTTAAAAATTATAATATTATAGTATTTTTTATAATGAATAAAATAATATATTTTTTTTACAAAATAAAAATCAAATTGATTCAAAAAAATATAATATAAATGTGTTAAATATAAACCGTTAAAATTTAATAATCTAAATTTCACATATTTCTAATATATATTTTTAAATTTATTTATTTTTTGTTTTGTACAAAAAAATATGTTATTAGATTCGTTACAAAAAATATTATAATATTATAATTTTTAAAAAATTTATAAAATTTTTTTGAATTTTAAAAAATATACACAATAAAAACTGATGTGTTTTTAGCACAACATCCTCTCAACACGTAAAACACGCTCTATTATTTTTTATTAAAACTGGATCTATTTTATCTTAAAATGAAATTTTTGGTTTAAATTAGTCCAAAAAGCTATTTTGGATATGAATGGACGATGAATGTAAAATTTCGGAAAAAAAATTGAACATTTATTAAAAAAAATGTGGATGTTTGAATTTTTAATTTAAGGATTCTAAATAATTTTCATAAATTTTTAATTTTAAATAAAAAATAAAAATAGATGACATCTAATTAAAAATATATTTTGGTTCCTTTAATTTTTTTTTTTTAATATCTAAGAGTAACTTATAAAATTTTCAATTAATAAATTATATTTTTAATAAAATTGAAAATTCTAATTTGATAATCAAATACCTAAACCCCCAAATATATCATAGCATTGCACTTCAATCAATGGCAAAGTCACATCTGGGCCCAAATTAGAATTCGGGGCCTAGGCCACCCCTCCTCCTCAATTCACTTGAACGGTAATCTCATTTTCCCAAATTTTCAATTGATGTTTCAAATTCCAATTATTATTATTATTATTATTATTATTTTTTTTTGATAGAAAAAGAATTCCTAGTTTCCAAATATTTTCTGGATTAAATATTTGAATTAATCACTTCTATTATTAGGTTGGCATCAGTCTCTTTTCTGGGCCACCTTCGTTGTTTTCTTGTTCTCTGAAATGTGTGGTGGATATAATTTGTTTACCATCTTCATTCAAATAAACTAGTGATAGTGGTTGGATTATCCTTTTTATCTGTGGGCTTGAACGAATTTCTTGAATTGTGCTCACAATCAAAGCTTCACTATCATAAGTAACCAGAATTTATTAATTTATGTCCAGTGTTCCATTCATTTCTTACTTGTATGATATTGTAATAACTGAATATAAAGAATATTGTATTTCTTTCTAATAAAATGATCCTCCTTCTACCCATTCAAGTGGCATAATATTATCAGCTGCACTTGGTACTGTTGCCATTTCGTGTCCCTTTTTTTTTTTTTTCGGCAGAACATGTTGATCAAATTGAAAAATGAAAGTAATGATAGAATGGAATTATGTTTTCTAAAGTAGTGGTTCATATGTAATGAAGATTTGTGTGCAGTATTCATGACCTTAACCATGTGATAAATTTATATTTGCATCTTGGTATTGTTTGGATTGTGACAATAAAATATAAATAATATTAAAAGTTTAAAACACAATTTGGATGTTATTATAAAACATCTAAAATTAAATAAATTAAATAATTAATTATAAGTATTAAAAATATAAATCTTAAATAAATAAAATTGTCAATAACATTTAAATAACAATAGTAATACTATGCAAATAATATATATTCTTAATACCTGAATTAATATGAATTTTTATTTAATTTTATTATAATCATAAATATATGTAGGTCATGGCGTTCTATAAAGTATCGATACGGAACACACGATACGATATTTTGATACATAATTATTAAAAAATTTATATTTTAATATGTTAAAACATATTTAAATATTAAATAATATTTTTAATATACATTACATATTATTATTCATATTCATTAATTTAACAAATAAATAAAATAAATAAATTATATCCATCAATTTAACAATACATATTTTCATATTCATCACTTCCATATGAACCATCTTCTCCATCCAAAAAAAAAATAATTAACTTCATCTTCGGCTCATCAAGTAAAATATTAACAACTTCGAAAATTTCAATATTTTCAAATATATCAAATTGATATTTATTTTTAACCGTTATTTATAATAAAAATAGATGGATTAAAATATTAAATAATAAACATATATCTTAGCAACTTTATGTTCATTCTACCCTACAATCACATGTTCAAAGTACATTCAAATTTATGAATGACCACAAATTCTTTGGTCACAAACCACTTTGAAAAGGACATTAGCCATCAACCAAAAGAGGGGCCCAATTATCCACCAATAATGTATTAGCGAATGTACAATAATCCATTCTATGATTGAGTTAACACAAGCGAAACAACAATATCTATTTATTTTTAATCATTATTTATATCTTATTAATATAAACAATTTTTTTTCTAATTATATTAACAATAAAAAAAAAAAAAACTAATTTTCTTTCTACCATTATCATGCTACTAGTAGAAACACATATTAAAAAAACAAAACCTAAACTTAATTTTCAACAAGTTTCACATTATGCAGCTATAATTTTGATGCAACATATATTAAAGAAACAAAAAAAAAAAGAAAAAAATACAAAAAAAAAATTAACTTTACCAAGATTAGAAACAATAAGAAAATGAAGATAAAAACACAAATTAAAAGAGAAGAGTCTAAAATTAAAAATAATAAATTAAAAAAATATATATATAAACTAGCAAACTGGCAAAAGCTTGAATACGAAGATGAAGTCTTGATCTTGAAGACAAAGGTGAAGAAATCTGCGTTTTAGAAACAAATTAAAAATTGAGTTTTTAGAAAATGAATGAGAAACTTTTAGAAAATGAATGAAAAGCTGGATTAGGGAATGAAATGAGACGTTGGGTTAATGGAATATGATATTGGGTTAGGAATTTAAGAGAAATTGAGTTTTTATTTATAAAATTATTATTTGATCGTGTTCGATACTATTAAATACGCGTGTTGAATTAGTCAATGTGTCGAAAATTATTGATTACGTGTTTAACAAATATCAAATACATATTGAAATATGTCAGTATCGGAAACGTGTCGGACACCGACTCTTCATATTATTGAGCGTTTCGGTGTGAAGCACTAAAACAAGCAAGGAATCTCAAACTTGATTTACTTAAGGTAAGCTTTAGTAATTATTGGTCATTTTTACTATGTGTGGATCCTTGCTGAAAATTATTATTTAATGATCAATGTTTGGTTCTATTGATATCTGCTGGTAAACAAAGTTATGAGTTTCAATATATTCCATTGTTGCATATCTAGTTGAGGCAGTTTTTTTTTTCCTCTTGTGGGATTAGTATTGCAAATTTCTGGATCCGCCACTCACTTCAATCATATGAACCCTTTCCTGTTCCTCCTACCAAATATGATGGACTTTCTTTCTCTGATTCTACAGGCAATTGCAACTCTTCTTGCTTTATTTCTCATCTACATCACAATAATCACACATAAAAGAAAGGAAAAATCAGCTCCGAACTATGTGGTGCATTATTTCCTTTCCTCTTTCATTATAGATATCTGATGCTTTCTTTAAGTAGACAAATCTTAGATCTATATGTAATTTCTTTGAGTTTTGCTTGTACCCTATGTAAAAATAAGTTAATGAATGAAGTTTACTATAATTTCAAAAAAAAAAAAAAAAAGCATATGGTGCATTATTGCCATTAATAGGTCATCTTCATCTTTTGGATAATAAAGTTCAGTTTGATATAAAAAAAATATGTGATAAATTAATTATAAATTAAATGAAGTGAATAAAAAATAAATAAGTATAATTATTTAGATTTTAAATAATTTTTATGAGCTATATTTTTAAAAAATACATATTATAATTTGTTATATGTATAATATTAGTAAATTATTAATTTATAATATAAATGAGATCTTATAATTATATAATGATTTTCAAAATAATATTATCTTATTAATTTATCGATATTATTAATTTAATTCATTAAATTAAGTTGAAATTGTAAAAAAATACTATAATTTAAGAATATTAATTTACTGAGATTTTATTGTATAATAATAACTAACATAACTTGCGATTTATTTTGTTGGAATATATAATTTTCTATAGTTTGTAATAACAATTCTTTATTTTTTATATAAAATTTATATTTATAATTTTGAAAATATTTATTATATATAATAAATTATTATATATTTAAAATTTTAATTAAAACTTGTGATTATAAATTTGTGATTTTTTATAAGCAGAAATAAATAAATAAATTGTAATTATGTATGTGGTTCTGTACAATAAATCAAATAAACTAATTTAGAGTGAAGTGTTTTTAACTCTATTGTGTGGTAATTGAAAGTGACTTTTGGTTTATTTAAAATAGAAAAGTAAAACACCTCATAATCTCTGAAGTTTGATTGCTTTTGCTATTAAATCTTCTTTGTTTTATTTTTTTTAGGGGTAAAGTACTTAAAAAAAAACCTTTAATTTTTTTTTTATAAACCCTTAAAGAAATTATTGGGTCTATTAAACTCTTAAATTTTTTCGCCTAGAAAAATTAAAAATCCAATGGAGTTAATATTTCTGTATTTTTAATAAAAATTACATTTTAATCCTTCTTTTTAAGTAAAAATTACTTTTTAATCCTTCTATTTTTCAATTAATTATTTAAATATCTGAATTATATATCATTATTTTTTTAAAGATACTACATCTACTCCACAATATCAAAATTTGATTAAATTAATAAAGTAAATATATTTTATGTTTAAATTTTATTTTTATTTTATATAATAATTTTTCAATAATTAATTTTATTTTATAAATAATTTTTTAACTTAAAAAACAAACATATTTAATAAATATAAGTTAAGAACACACCAACTAACAAATATAATATTAAAATATAATCTAATAAATAAATTTTATTAAAATTATTTAGTGAGAACTTCTAAATATTATAAAACTCATTAAATTATATTAATAAAAAAAATTATTAAATTCAGTAAAAAGTAATATAAATGAAATTATGGAGAAATAATACACTTACTAAGAAATAAAATATTTTAAAATTTATATATGTAAAATATAAATACATAAAAAAAGACAAATATGATTAATTAAATTAAAAAATATAATTGATATTTTAATTTAGTGGTAAGGTGAGAGTGTTTTAAAATAAATTATAATTCAAATCTAACCAATAAAATTAATTCTAAAAGAATTGAAAAATAATAATTAATAATATACTTAAAAATTTAAGTAATAAATTAAATTTAATAAATATCTTTATTTTAATTACATTCGAATAACTAAAAAGTGTTTCTATATAAAAATAAAAAATAAAATTTATAAATTTTGTTTTATTTATCTTTATATAAAAAATAATATATTTTATTTATTTTAATCAATTACTATAAAATAAATAAATAAATAATATAAAAATTTATTTATTTTTTTATTTATTTATTTTATAGCATTTGGATAATAATTTATTTATTTATTTTAATCAATTATTATTACAAATAAAAAATAAAATTAATCAATAAAGCACATAATATATTTATTTTATTAATTAAAATAGATATTGATTTATTTATTTAATTATGGTAGAGGGAGTGTTTTAAAAAATAATTATTAATAATACAAGTGTTTAAATGATTAAAAGAAAAAATGAAATTAAAATATAATTTTCGCTTTAAAAGCAGAGATTAAAAGGTAATTTTTGGTAAAAAATTGTTAACTCCATTGATTTTTTAGTTTTTTTTTTATTCTAAGTAAAAAATTCAGAACTTAATAAATCCAACAATTTTCTTTAAAAATTTATAAAAAAAAAAAACTTAAAAGATTTTTTTTTTTTTACCTTATCCCTTCTTCTTATTCAGAAAGTCTTCAATACATTAAATCCTTAACAGACACTTATGTATTTGGATTACGCCCATCTCAAAGCTTCAAAATAGCCCTGGCTCAAAATCTGACCATTATTGGACCCAAATCCATCCACCAACTTAACTAGTTTTTTTATTTTACACAATAATAGAAGAGTTAGGGAAAGGTTGAATTAGATTTTATTTTGTCTTTATCATTGTGTATGAGATGAAGTGGATTTGTGCCGTTTAATGTAAAGATATTAGATTGCATTGCCCAATTCATATGATTAGCGGGCTTTTTCTTAAGTTAAATAGATCCTATTGCAGATCCAACAAAAAATGGGCCTTATTTTTATGGCACCAGACAACAATCCAACAAGTGCAAGAATATATATAACTTGTGCATATGATGGTGACGTTCCGACGAAAGATACAGCTTATAAAACTTAAATATGTCCCACAAACATATGGATACATATATTTATATATCCTTTACATAAGGTCCATAGGCCAGAGAGCATACATTTTGTCACCCACAATACATCCCTTAATTGTTGTCAATATGTTCTCAAAACTGCGTGGAGGGATATATACCATAATGCCAAAAGGACAACCAATTTTTAAGTACTTCATAAAAAATTAAAAAAAAAAATTAATTATAATAATAGTCACTAATTAACTCTTCATGCTCCCCTTTAAAAAAAAAAAAAAAAAAAAAAAAAAAAAAAAAAAAAAAAAAAAAAAAAAAAAAACAAAAAAAAAAAAACACAAACCCCCCACCAAAAAAAAAAAAAAAAAAAAAAAAAAAAAAAAAAAAAAAAAAACTCTTCATATTCCAGATTTCGAAAATACATTTTTAAAAAAATATGTTATTCATGATCACCATTGGTTACCGTCAACGAAAAAATTATTTCTAATTTTATATATTGTCATCGAGAACACAAGTATTTAACGTAGCAAAAAATTGGATAAATAAGATTAGAACATATTTATGCTTTAAACATCAATGAGATCATAAGAAAAATAAATTTTAAAATTCACTAGAAATAAAATAATATTGAAATTTTATTAATAATTAGATATTTTTAAACTATTATATAATAGACCTATTTATAAGATATTAAATCCTAATTGAAAACTAACAAAATTATTAAATAGAAATACTAATTATTTTAAAATTAATTGAAAATCAAGTAAAGTAAATCTAATCCAATTAAGAAATTACGACAAGAATAATTATTAAAATATTTACATAAATTGATGATTATCATGGCATTAGCCTACACATTTTTTCGTAGAGCAAATTGAAAGTAGAAGAAAATTAAAACGCAGAGTCTATACACTTTTAATTGCACAAGGTCATGCACTTTTGCACGGGCTTGACCTTGCACCTTTCTGTGTAAGGTCATGCACCTTCCTTCTACACGACCCTTTACTTATCTATTTTGGCTATTTTTACTTCATTTATTTAATTAATCTTGCATTTTCTACATAAATCACATAAAATTATAGAATAAGTGAATTGGTGTGATTAATGAGGATTTTACTAGAGAATCGTGCTAAACATATATAAATTGAGTGTAAAATCATACAAATATATATGCAAATACAGAGGACATCATTATTTTTATTTTAACAAAATATAAATTCAATCATTTACATTGCATAACTGACAAATAATAATAATAATTGACTCTACTAGTTGCTTGTTATACCATAAAAACAAAATTGAAAGAAGTTGCAGTGTTATTGGAAATGAAAACTCAAATAAAAGAGAGTAATTGAATTTAGGAGAAAGTAATAAAACAATTGAGGTAAGTTTTTGTGCAATGAAATTTTTGAGTATTTGGATTTTCTTTTTGTGCTATTTTTATCACATAGAAAACTAAGAAATAAAATCCAATTATGAATGATTTCATAAAATCAAGATTAAAACCATCTAAGACACATTAACATTATCCCTTTCAATTGTGATTTCTGAACTATTTAACTCATACCCAGGAGGCTCATCAATGACTGTATAATACAATAAACACATAATCTTCAATCTTGAAATTATATAATGTGTTGCCATTAGTAAGTTTTCAATGAGAAAAAAAAAATTATAGTAAAATATTTATATCACGCATTTGGTTGCAAAAATTATTTTGCACAATTATAATATATATGATTGATTTATATTTTTTTTATTTTTGTTATATTATTAATTAAATATATTTATTCTATCATTCAGTAATAAAAATATCCAAACATAAATTTTATCATGATATCAGAGCTTAAGATTAAGCAGATGCTAAACAGCAGCTAGCTTAAGCTTCCATAACACCATCTATGAAACTCATCAATATTCATCCCAGAAAAAAATCTTATTATCCCTCAGAGCTACTCACTCTAAATTCTGTGTGTAAACATAGAGAGTTTTTCAATGATTATTTGGGTGTCTTTTCCACTCTCAGAAATAAAGAAAGCTTATAAGCAACTTACAAGAAAATACAACTCGCAATTTGAACTAATATGATCTATTTAACACATATAATCCTCTTAATCAATAGTTTTAAATGTGAATTCAAATCTTGTGTTGTAGAGCAGGAGATCAACATTCAAGATCATTTTTCTCTATTTAATGAATATTTCTCTAAGGGTAGATTCGGAGAGTCTAAAATTAAAATTAAAGGGTGCTATTTTAATTTACGTGTATGGTAGTCATCTAGAATTACAATTAAAATTTTATCCATAATTTCATAAAATTGTAATATAACTAAAAAAATAATTTTACAATTCTATTTTCAATTCATAACTGACATTGCATTATAATCTCATAATTACTATTGCCACCTCTTCTCCCATCGCTACTGCCACCGCACTACTACTGCCAGCAATGACAGTCCACCACCATTACCATTAGTGGTTCACTACTATCATCATCGTTATCCTTAGCAATAATGGCTCGTTGGACTACAACCATTAGGGATTCATTATTACCACAATGCCACCACCGACAACAATATTCCACCACTGTCACTATCCACTTTCTTCATCATCAATTTTTATTTAATTTTAATTTCAATTCTATTTTTTTTTTTTTTTTTTTTTGGGTGAAACACAGGTTAAAATTATAATTAGTATATGATGGATCAAGATTTCAATGCTTTGCTTATATATTCGGGCGCCGATTGTTGATGGGTTGTAGAATTAAGATCCAGCCCAGAAAGTGAATCCCATATTTGTACAAGTCAGTCATTTTCAGCCGCAGCCTCTCTAGAAGCAGGTCCAAGGTACAAAACAAAATCATGTCATCTGAAGTGGACAGAGAAGGACTTATGAAACATTGATCTGTTCTGTTTAGCTTTTGCATTTGAAAATTCAATTCATTGTTCTTTTCATGTCTCTACATTCTACTTTCAAAAAAAAAAAGAATATCTAATACTTTGGTGTAGAAGCTAGTAGATATGTTGAAAATTGTGTTCTCTCTAGAAAACGAGAAAATTGCAGAGAAAAATCATTCTCTTTTTTTTTTTTCCTTCTTTTCCCACATTCTAGATGTAGATAGAGCCAGAAAAATTTGTTTGATTCCTTACACTTCACTTTTGTAAATTTAATTTAATTAAACATAATCTTGTTAGTAACAACTAATGGGATTTTTTTAATTACAAAAAAATAATTTATTACTTAATTTTAATTTTATCAAAAGCTTAAATGATACTATTTTAAGAATAGGAGTAAGAATTTAATTATTAGCGTTAAATTCATCTCTTTAGTGTTTAAAAATGAAAAGATGAATTAATGCAATGGCCTGGAAATTTTTTTTTATGTTTATCACTTTAGTTTTTATTGTTTTAAAATTAGTACTTCTAATCCATAAAATAATTTAAATGAAAAAATATAATATTTTGAGTAATTAAAATATTTTATAATATAATAAGTCAAGAATTAATTAAAATACATTATATTTTAAAATTTTAAAAGGGTAAGTGTTATATAAAATAAAATTTCTAGAGTTAAAGAATAGTAGCAAATTTCATAATTTTATAAATAAAAAGTAAAGTGTTTATTATTAATAAATCTAATGCTAAAATTATTAATTTTGAAACAGTAAAAATTAAAATGCTAGCTAATTGTAAAAAAATCAAATGGATGTTATTGTATCATATAATTATATTAATATTATAGCCTTTTTTTTTTAATCAAGTGATTAGGAGGTATTCTCAGACCAACTTATACATAAATCAATATTAAATTTTCCCTTCGAACTATTATAAAACACGTCTCTTCTCATATTCAGTCAATATATTTAAAAATTATCTTTTGAGTATTAGTTCCAAGAATCAAATCTTAATGAATGAAATTTATTATCAAACATATGGGTTTATGCAGTGATATTTTGAAAACTAACATATCTTATATTTTCATCTAAAAAATATCTTGAATTTAGTTTCCTGAAGAATAAATTCAAATGAAAACTTTTTAACAAATGTGATATTTAAATGGCGTTTATGTTATATATTTAGAAAGAGTAAAGTAAGGATACAAAATAAAGGATGAAAATGATTTAATTGGATAGTAGGATAAAAATTATGGATGTCAGTAAGACGAATAAGTCTCATTTTTTGTGAGAATTTATCCTGAAAGAATAAAGATTCTTTAATTTTTCTCTTAATGAAGCAGAGATGATAAATATTTATTCTTCTTTAGCAGAGACGAGACAGAAATGGATAATATATTCTTCACTTACTCGTGAAAAATTGATATTATAATTATTTATTTATTTTTAATATATATATTATTTAGTTACCCTTATATATATATATATAAACAAACACACACATATATATAGGGCTTCTAAATTTCATTACTCAAAACTATAAATTGGTATTTATTTATTTTATTATGTTAAAAAATAATAATTATTCTTTTAACAAAAACAAATTATTTATTTAAATTTACATTTAATTCATGTATTGAATTTTTAAATGCAAAAATGTTTATGAGATTATTAGAATTTTTTGAAAGTCTTTGCATTTATTATACTACTTTTATTTAAGTATTTTTAGATTTTTATGTATGCTAAATTTTTAATATTTTATTAAATAATATTGCAGAATATTTTCAATATATTAGATATATTTATATTTTAATTCTATTTGATTGATGTTTTGTATGTCTAAATTTATAATTAACTTTTTATAAATAAATTTATTCTTATTTCCAGCTATTATTTATTAATTTTATAAATATATATAAATTTAACAACACTATAAGCGCAAAACGAAAAAAAAAAAAAAAAACAAAGATTATAACAAAAAAATATCAAAGCATAAAACAAAAAGATAATTCGAAACAATTTAACGTGATTCGACTTCATGAGAAATTTGCATCTACGGGGAGAACGACACACAAAAAATTTTATTTCAAGATAAAGAGTATAAATTATAATGTTTATTATATAAAAAATCCTAATGGTGCTCTTTATAAAAAAAAAAAAAGCCCTAAATTTTTTTTTCTCTTATTCGGGTCAAGCTTAAATTTTGTCGGATTGAATCGAATTCACTTTCGAATATAGATCGATCCGAAATACAAGACAAATATAATAAATACAAAATTTAAATGAATAACGAAAATAATTGCAAATATAAGGATTCTAATGAAAATAGAAATAAAGATTAAATTGTCTTTATATATGAGGCGAAGATAAAAATGAGGATTTTTCGTTAAGATAGAGATGAGGATGGGGACATCCTTCCGCCTACCCCACCCAATTACCATCTTTAATAAAAATTGATTTTTTTTTTTTTTAAATGTTGGAGAATGAATTTGGATCAACAAAAAGAAAGAAAAATGCTTTTTCTCCTTGTAGAAAAATATTTTTTCTCCTTATTTTCTATCCTAGGAAATATAGTATTTAAGTGAATTAGAAAACGGTCCTCAAAGGATTGAATAGCAATAGCAATGTCAAGTTAGTACAACAATGCTTGTCATTATTTCCACACAAGGCAGCCCAGGTGGAGTATAAGTATTACTAGACTGTCACTGAGAACTTGGTTAGGTAAGTTCACGTGGTTATACTTTTCTTTGACTAAAAAGGAAAGAACAGCCAAAACTAAACCTCCCATAATATGACAAGTGACAATTGAAAGAATTTAATGCAACTTTGCGTTGAGCGTGACGACACAAATATATAAGCTTACAAAATTATTTGATTGTGAAGTGTATCAACTACGAAATCATTTTTACCCTATTCTATTGATGACTATTATTTAGAGGTGGGGCCTTTCCCATCATATCTATGTCTGCTAAGTGAATTTATAAGTAATTGGGAATTCGGGTTTGATTTGCTTGCTACTTCTACGTATAATTGCATTAATATACATATACATTATATATTATGTATTTAAAATAAAAAAAAAATACATTACAACTATTAAAATCTATGAATCTATATAAATATGAATTTATAAATAAATAAATATTAAAATTTATTTATATAAAACTAATTAATTTTTATTAAATTTAATATTCGTTAATTTATAAATTTTTTATATATTTTATTATTATTTAATATGAAAATTTTAACTTTAACAATAATATTACACTCAAAAATTGAGGTGTTTGAAATTAGAGATTCAAATTCAATTCTCATATTTGATTTTCGTTTACAAGATAACTCTTTTTGTTTATTTATACAATTCAACACAAACAAAATAATTTGATATATAATAGAATTTCAGCACTTCTATTTTGATCTTATTACTAATCCAAAACTTTCTCGATAATGGCAGAATAGCTCTTAACTAAAACAATAATAACTCTTCAATAAGATAATATTAATCCTAAAAACTTTAGCAATCTTTTTTTCTTTCTTCTCATCTCGCCTTTTTAATGGTTAATTTTTTTTTTTAATTTTTTTTTAAGTCAATATTTGATTTAGCTGTTGAATGTTAGTTAGCTGAGATTTTTTTTCCTCAACACCTAATTTAAAATTTTTTATAAATTAAAAAATTAATAATTATTAGTTATCAGGTATTCTAATTGCTGATGATTATAAAAATTTCATTTGGAGTTTTTTTCTTATCAGGTAATAATTTGATGTTATATTTTATTATATTATTCATATCATGTTATCATTATAAAAAATAATTATTGATAAAATTAATTTTTTATGATATATTTTTTTATAATTTTTTAGAAATATTTAAAATTATAATAATATTTTTATAAATTATAATATTTAAAGTAATTATTATATTTATATTTTACAAAAAAGAATATAAATATATAAAAAAATTAAGTATAATTTTCTTAATTAATATTGTCACGACCCAAATCCGAGGTCATGACCAGTGTAAAATTAGATCGGAGTCTAATCTCACAAACCTACGAATTACTATAACTATAATCTATGAAATTACATTTAAACACTTTGTCAATTATTTATATCCATCAAATTTTCATTTAAATATTATTAACCAATAATAGCAAATCAAATAAAATTCATTATAATTAATATTTGGAAATCACTAAAATACTCTCAAAAGAAATTACTTATAACTACTCTTAAGACAATGACTTGACTTTGGAAGAAAGTCTTATTAAAATAAGACCATAGACCTACAAAAAAACTGAAATTTAAAAAAATAAACAAACCACACGCTCAGTGAGAAAATATATAAAGGTAGAAAAGGAACCTAACATTTTAAACATATACATACTTAGCACATATATATCAGTAACAATAATTTAAATATCAATAGTAGCTTAAAAAAATTATTGAATCTTTTCTTTAAAGTTGTATAATATATGAGCATGTAAATTTCATATATCACTTATACAAATAATTTTTTTTCTCATATACTTATAAGTTAACAAATAATTATTTAAAATAAGTAATGGGGTGAATTCCAACTGAACACTTTTACACATATATGGCACATAGAAATATAAAGTCCAAGATCTATATAATATATAAGGTTCAAAACCTGAGTAACATATAAACATTGTAGAATAAACACCATATCATTCTCCACAGACCAAATACATATAACATATAAAGCCGAAACTCAAGAGAACCCAGGTATCATGAGAGATTCAAGTTTTTATCTCACCCTAAATAAAAATATCATATAGAAAATAATAATAGTAACGTCTCATAAATTTAAATACAAATAAATTTTAATACTAAAAATCAAATGACAACCATTAAATATACACATTACATATACATTACAAACAAATTTATAAATCATATAATTATTAATATTATATAGTTTGCCTTCCCCAACTTCTAATTACAAGAAAATTCAATTAATTTATTCATATAAAAGTCACACATATAAATATTCAATTATTTTAATTGAACTTTATATATTTTCTCACCTGAAATCATGTAACTTGCAATAAGATTAATCAATCTTTTAATCACCCAAGTCAACACCTGAATATATACATAATAGATCAACATTTTATAACTTAAAATATCAAGAAAATATTGCATTAACATATGCAAATGCAATATTAATAACTTATATGAAAGACATGCTTAAATGTAATTTAAAGTGTAAATTTTTTCAATAAGCTCATTATAGCAGTATATATATTTTCTATTACAAAGTATCATATCCTTATCCAAATTAACTCAAATTTTAACACCAATTAGCTAACATATACATAAATATAACTCTAAAAAATTCCAAATTCGGAACCCATTTGAGTCTCCAAATATCAGTCTAAGTTTGACTATACAACAAGCTGTCTTGATACTGACAGTATATAAAACTTAATTTATAAACCTATCTTTTATAACTCTAAAAATTACACAAAAATTTCAAAATACACTAAACATATCAATTAATTAACCCTAAAAAAATTCAAATCAAAACAATTTTATTTAGCCCTTTTAAAAATTCATGATTTGGGGCTATCCTGAATATATTTACTTACCAGATAGCCTATACAAATTTTACTATAACAGGCGATCCAACTGTCGGATCATTTTAAAATTTAATACATGTAAATTAGACATACATTTATCAAACATATAAAAAAATTCACCGTAAAATATTTCTCCAATAAAAAGTTATATAATTCATACTCTTTTGTATAATTTATATGAATTCTAACTCATCATTCTCAATTTACAAATCATAAATCATTTGTATTCTTTAACTAAATCAATTAAAACTTAAATTAAAATCAACTCCAGTAATAATCAAAGACAAAATATTCTTATTTAATTATTCTTTATCATACTTCATAAACAATTCATCAAAATCTAACCAAAACTTTTAATCATTTATGATTTTTTTTTTCTTAATCTCATAGAACAATTATTT
Organism: Aleurites moluccanus; assembly: GCA_948193065.1. Lineage (NCBI taxonomy): Eukaryota > Viridiplantae > Streptophyta > Magnoliopsida > Malpighiales > Euphorbiaceae > Aleurites > Aleurites moluccanus. The sequence continues at coordinate 52,459 of CANXYC010703489.1, forward strand.
AAAAATCATCAAATATAATATACATCAATAATGTTTAAAAAAATAGTCTATTAACTCTTATTTCTAAGAGAACTCCATGAAATCGAAAGAAATTCGAAATGAAATCTTAAAATGGTGTTGCAGTTTCTTCTACAGAATTGTTCTTTTCAATATTTTTCTCTTTTCCTTTTTTCTTTTAACATTCTCAAAATACGGTTAACTAAATCAATTAAAACTTAAATTAAAATTTACTCCAGTAATAATCAAAGACAAACTATTTTTATTTAATTATTCTTTATCATACTTTATAAACAATTCATCAAAATCTAACCAAAACTTTTAATCATTTATGATTTTTTTTTCTTAATCTCATAGGACAATTATTCAAAAATCATCAAATATAATATACATCAATAATGTTTAGAAAAATAATCTATTAACTCTTATTTTCAAGAAAACTCCATGAAATCGAAAGAAAATCGAAATGAAATCTTAAAATGGTGTTGCAGTTTCTTCTACAGAATTGTTCTTTTCAATATTTTTCTCTTTTCCTTTTTTTCTTTTAATATTCTTAAAATACGGTTACTACTTTAAAAAAAAAATAGATCTTTAAATATCATAAAAAGAAAAATAAAAACCCTAACTCTAATTTGCTCATTAATCCACCAATTAACTAATTTAATCAATTTAACCCATAAATATCTTATTTTCTAAAATTAACCATTAACTTTATTTAAATTATTCTATAACCACAATATTTAATTATGTATCATATAAATTCTACATAGTCCAAATTCATGTGAAAATATCAAAATACCATTGATAGAAAAATTATCACAATATCCCTAAAATACCATAAACACAAAATATACTCAATTGGCTCCAAAATTCATATTTATATTTTAAATTATCACTTCTAACCCATAACTTAAATTTGATTTACAAATCGATATAAAATATAATAAATATTCTTAACTAAAAAAAATGAGGTTTCACAAATATTTTCTATCTTTTTCATAAGACATTAAAGTTGAAAATAATATATGTGTATAAATGTAAAAATAATAATTATTCATATGGTTATTTTATATTTCAACAATAATAATTATTAAATTTTTATCAAATGACTAATATTTATCAGTTAATAGCTATCAATTACGAGTTATAATTATTAGTTATTATGAACAATTAAACTAAATAGGCTCTAAGTAAATTTAACTTCAATTAAAATTGAAACATAAAACATCGTAGCTTTGAACATAATTCCAGTAGTACTAAACTAAAAACATAACATTTAAGTTAATCAATTTAATAAAAATAAAAATAAAATAACAAATAATAGTTTTTGATATTTCTAATAATTGCTAATTTAAAATTTTTTAATTTTGAGAATTTTTCAATTGATTGAGTTGATTTGACTTAATTTTATAATTTATGTAATATTTGCACAAATATTTTTTTAAAACTATTATCTATATAAGAGTCATCATTAATGAAATATATTTTTCAAATCATTTTCTAAAGCTTGCTAAATCTCTAAAATAAGAAGGGTTTAAATCCAATGCCATGGAATCATTTTCTAAACCTAGCATCTTAACTTTCAACAAGAAGGATCTATTTAGTTATGAAAAATATTTTCTATATTTTTAATTTTAATTTTCTATTTTCTAAATTAAAAAATAAAAAATAAAAAAATATAATAAGATTTATTTAACCATTTAAAATTTTCTCTATTTTTAAGATTTTTTATTATATTAAATATATAATTATTATTTTTTATAAATATTTATTTTAAAGAAGAATGTAAAATACTGTAAAGTAATTCTTCATAATATAGTATAATTTTAAAAATTTTAAAAAATTATTTTTAAAATTTGTTAACTAAATACTAAATTCTAATTTTTTATTTTAAACTCAAGTTTCTTGATTTTCCGCCTTTTATATTACCCTTTCAAGTTCGATTTATACACCTTAAAATCATCTCCTAAGTGCTCCCTTAATAGAGAGTTTCTTTTTTTTTTAGGGAGTTTTAGATAAGAGAAAATGAGAATAATAATTATATTACCATTATAAAGTACATATGGATGGACATTATCATCAATCTAATAATCATTGATTGGGTAAGAAACTTAGATAATTTTTATTTTTTATAAATAATAATTATAAACTTAAATATTTATAATAAGATTTATTTAACCATTTAAAATTTTCTCTATTTTTAATTTCTATTTTTAAGATTTTTTATTATATTAAATATATAATTATTATTTTTTATAAATATTTATTTTAAAGAAGAGTGTAAAATATTGTAAAGTAATTCTTCATAATATAGTATAATTTTGAGAATTTTAAAAAATTATTTTTAAAATTTGGTAACTAAATACTAAATTCTAATTTTTTATTTTAAACTAAAGTTTCTTGATTTTCCGCCTTTTATTACCCTTTCAAGTTTGATTTATACATCTTAAAATCATCTTCTATGTGCTCCCTTAATAGAGAGTTTTTTTTTTTAAGGGAGTTTTAAATTAGAGAGAATGAGAATAATAATTATATTACCATTATAAAGTACATATGGACAGACATTATCATCAATCTAATAATGATTGTTTGGGTAAGAAATTTAGATACTCAATTCAACTAAGTTTTAGTTCCAAATTAATTGGGGTCAGCTATATAATTTTTTTTTCTCTTCCAATCGCTCATGGAATAAGTTTGCAAAAAGATTTTAGAGTAACTAAGTCATCCTTAATCACTCTCCCCTAAGTTAGTTTAGGTTTACCTTTAACTTTCTTCCTAACATCTAGCTTAATATGGTATACTCTTCTAATCAATACATTGCTAGGCCTACGACTTATATCTCAATCTATTTTCTCTAAATTTATTCTCAATACTAGCTATTCCAACTTTTTCTCTAATACATTCATTTTAAATACGATCCATTATAGTATGTCCATATATCCATCTTAATATTTTCATTTCAGTAACACACATCTTAGAGATATGTTGTCCTTTCATTGCCCAATACTCGCTATCATACATCATAGTAGGTCTTATTGATGTACGATATAACTTATCTTTCAATTTGAGCGGAATTCTATGGTCGCATAGAACTCTCGTGGTAAGCCTCTATTTCAATCACTCACCTTTTATCTTATGAGTAATATCCTCTTCACACCCCTCCATCTCCTTGGGGATTGACTATAGATATTTAAAATGAGTGTTTTGGGACAATTCCCTCTATCCAAGCTAACTCTCTCATTTTCTCCACTTTGACATTCACTAAACTTGCAATGCATGTATTCCATCTTGGTTCTACTTAACTTGAAACCTTTACTCCTCCACAACTCAAACTTCTTATTAACTTCCTCTTTTGTCTCATCTACTAATACAATGTCATCTTCAAAAATTATGCACCATGGGATTTCCTCTTGTATATGTTTTGTTAATTCATTCATAACCAAAATGAAGAGGTAAGGGCTCATTGCAAACCCTTGATGTAATCCAACTGATATAGGAAAGTCTCTCGTGTTTCCTCCAACTGTGTACACACTAGTCGTCGCTCTGTCGTACATGTCCTTCAAAACTTGTACGTACATAATTGATATTCCCTTGCATTCTAACACCCACTATAAAACTTCTCTTGGAACTCTATCATAAGCATTTTCTAAGTCAATGTAAATTCTATGCAAGTCTTTCCTTGTATCTCTATATTTCTCCATCAGGCTTCTAATGAAAAAGATTACTTCCTTGTTGGTAGACTTGACATGAACCCAAATTAGTGTAACACTACATAAACGACATTTTATAACTCTTTCCCACAACTTCAAAGTATGACTTGTGAGTTTAATTCCTCTATAGTTTGAACAACTCTGAATGTCTGATTTATTTTTAAAAATGGGTATTAAAAATCTTCTCCTCCATTCATCTGGCATCTTATTTGAAATGGTTGTGCACAATATTTCAACTTTGCCCGTGCATGCAAAATTGAAGCATCGTGCAAAATTTAGTTCTACCCATAATTGAATTTCTACAAAATTAAGGTGGTGGAAGATATGCATGGCTCTGCACATATGTGGAGTTGTGATTTTCTAAGAGCAAATCTTCCTAGTTCGATTATACTTCAGGATTATTAAAATACATCGAATTTTCTACCTTTCTATGGGCTTCTAAACCTTTATAATCATTAGTTTTAAACCTCTACAAAAATAGAGAGTATTCTATCAAACTTAAATCATCTGATTCTATTTGTAAATTTCTCCTAGAATAGTTCGTTAGAATTCTTCAAAGTCTTGTTGAGAGAAGAGCTCAAGATTGAGGATCTTGAGCTCCAATCGATCCAAATCCATAAATAGTTCTTTTTTAAACTCTATTACTCAAGTCAATAATAATTTACAATAATATTTCCTTTGAATTTATTTGTTATTTCAATTGCTTTTCTTTTTTACTATGGGTAACTAATTTATTTTTCTATGATTTAGATGTAATCTTAATTTGCCTATGATTATCTATGTGTGATTGATTGGAATTACTTGTTAGAATTAATCATTTATCTTAATGCTTAAAGTTTGTAATTAATGAGTCATTAATTATATGAATTAAAGATATTGTGTGAAATAACCATAATAGAAATATAATATTAGTACATTAAGATAATTGACTTAGATAGGATATGTGTTATTTAGAAATAAGAATACTCATTTGTGATTGTTAAAAAAGTAATTTCATAGAACTTAATGAGTTTGTGTTAATTATTTGTAATCATGAGAATAAATATAAAGTTAACATAAATATATATGTTGTGTTTTGAGAGAAATCATTAAATAATTTAGAAAAATCAGATCATTAATTTCAATAAAATAAAATTAATTTAAAAATATATATAAAGAAGTCATATGAAGTCAACTAATAAGTCTAAATTCTAGGTTTTTAACATATATAGAGTTTATCTTTGATTAGCTTGCATTAATTTTGTTACTTCAAATTTGAATTCTAAATCTACTTTAGATAATAGAATAATTTTTGTTTAATATTTTATCAACAGAGGCGGATGCAGAAATCTTAGGAAGGAGACACCCTTCATATTTAGTGACGAATATAAAAAATTTAAAAGATAATATTATAATAATAAAATAAATTTATTTAAAAAATATAAAAATAATAGAAGTATCAAATATATACTTCAATTAGAAATAACTAAAAGTTATTAGAATATCATTAAGAAGGAAAATTAAAAGAAAATGAAAAAAAAAATAGAAAATAGAAATAAATAACATTTTACTAAAAATTAAAAAATTAATTTTTAAAGGGCATGCTCCCTTATCTCTATATACATCCACGTCTGATTATTAATCCCTTTCTTTGTGGGATGAACACTATATTCACAGACTAGTACTTGCTACGATATATTCAAACTTGCATATTAGTGACAAGATCCTAAGCTTTCCACTACTGTTTTATTCTTTTTTCACCTTCCTTCCATATAGATATAGATAGATTTGATCTGGATTTATGCTTAATATCAACATATATTGATGGTTACATTCAAACTATGTGCAGGCATACTCAATTCATCCAACAATATTTAAAATTTATGATTTTTTTTTTTATTAATTAGGATCCGATTAATATGAAAATGTTAATTAGGCTCCAACCAACTTAATTAAATGTCTTATATAGAGAGATTTAATAAGAATTACGGAAAATATGTATAAAAAGTTTTAGTTAAAAAAAAAAAACCGTTGAATATTCATATTTCATCATTTGCCAATCCGATAATTTTAAATAATTTAGTTTTTTTTTTTTTTAATTTTCTATTTATTTATTCCCTCTCCTTCCCTCTATAAATATGACCTCATACTTGCTCCTCCTCTCATCGATACAGTTAGCAACTTTAAAACATATTACAGAGCAAGAGCAATACAACACAAAAAAAACAGAGCAAATATGAGTACTACGATGATGTCTACTTATGGAAGCCAAACCATCTCAAAACCCAATCTCTCAACTCCGAAATCCTTTCTTACCCCATCTTCTTCCCTTAGCTTCAATACCCATTTCTCAAAATCAAGCTTTCCCCTAAAAAATTCTCATTTCAAATCCCTTAAAAACAGTCCAATTAAAGCTGCCATGGCCAATACTTCCTATGTAAACACGGAGAGTTTATATGATTTGTTGGGTATCTCAGAAAGTGGAACACTCTCAGACATCAAGAAAGCTTACAAACAACTTGCAAGAAAATACCATCCAGACTTGTCACCGCCGGGCCATAAAGAAGAGTACACAAAGATGTTCATTAAAGTTCAGGAGGCTTATGAGACTTTAGCTGATCCTAAAAGCAGAGCTTTTTACGACAGAGACATGGCCAATGGACAAGATTTGCAATCCGTTTTCTCTACTGGAAAACGATACAGATCCCAAGAGGGATTTGACGATAGAATTGATGATTGGAAACAGAGATGGCAATCTCAGATTACAGAGTTAATTAGAAGAAGTAATTATAAAGATTCAGAGAACATGAGCTGGGGAGCTAGAATGCGCAGACAAAGTTACTGCAATTAATTAGCCTGTTAATCCTTCATTAGAGACTAAGCTATATATGTATATACTTTTTTTTTCCCCTTTTTTGAGTTGCAAACTTGCAATGGTGGAAAAATATATCATCAAAAATGGTTTTTGAGTGTTAATTTATGGAGTATATCTCTCTTGAGTTTTTATTTTTATGTTGGAAACAAGACAAATAATTTAATAACCAAATCGGGGAAGTAAGGAAGAGAGAAACATTCACTCAATTGGCAATATTCTTTTTTTTTTTTTTTTTGGGTGTCTTTTTGCTTAATAACAAGAGAAACAGTCAACTTCTTAAAAAAAAATAATTGAAATTTGTATGTGCATTTTTTATCAATACTAAATTTTTTATAAATTAATATCATTAAAATTCAAAAATTTTATTAATTAAAAATAATATCAATTAATTAAATATTAATTTAATTTATTAACTTAATTCGATATCGTAAAAATTATTAAATAATAAAAATTATTAATTTATAAAAAATTTACTTTGATATCGTAAGTTAAAACTTTAATTTCTTATAACCAGAAATTCAATTCATTTTTATCTATAGTAAAATTTAGATCCTATGATTACATTTGTAAGAGAATATTATAAATTTGAGAAAAAAAAAAAGATGTAATTCAACTTTGTGCCAGTATGGTAGGCAAATATTTCCTATTGAAATGTTATTGCTAGATAAAAAATTTATTGCTATTTTCTATTTCATGTTTAGAAAAAGATAAATTCGAATGATAAATTGGCATTTTAGAATGGTTTTTGGCATATCATATAAATTTTTTGGTAAGTAAATCATAATTTAAAATTTTTTAATTACGGTAGAAAATACAAAAGTTATTTTAATTTCTAACAATCATAAATGGGACCTTTTTTATATTTAAATGTAACATATCCCTTTCTAATTAATTAGTTTCATCGTTGATTTTAGGATTAGAGTATTTTTTGTATGCTATTAGCCTATGACACTCTTGATTCTAAATGTAATATCCCCATTTTTAAATTATTTTTAAAATTCTAATTTATGAAAAATTATGTTATTTTTAATTAAAATAATATGAGGATATAAAAATATTTCATTTGGATGTTATAATATTTTAATTTAAATCTCAAAACTTTAGTAATTTGATTAATTATTTAAGTACATATTATTTATATTAAGAAGAATATTTAGGAATATTCTGTCATATTATTATTATTATTATTATTATTATTATTATTATTATATTTACTTTCAAAAAAGGGGACCAATCAAATAAGAGAGAGAGTTGTCCGCCGGTTTTGTCGGCCTCTGGCCGCCGGCACGCACTAGCCATAGTAATTTAGTGGCAGCCAATGATTCCACTAGAGGAAGGACACCACCGGATGCGTCCCTAAAGTTTCTGGAGGCCAAAATTTTCATCAATCGATTCCGGGAGATTTTGAGCATAATTTTCGATGATTCTTGATCCATTTCTTGATCCATTAAGTTTTTCTCAGTCCATCTTTTTAATGGTATCCAGTTTGCTATCATCAGTAACCTAAATTCAAACCGAAAAACGAGAAACGTATATTTTTTGAATTTTTATGATCCTAGAATTTTTAATAATTTATTTGGAGTATTTTGGAGTTAAATATTGTATTTGGACTGAGATTAGAATATTTACTTAGTGAATATACTTAGATTGTCGTTAAATTAAGTAAATTATTTAAGTTAAATTGAAATATTTAATTTGAAATAATTATGAAATTTATTTGAGTGATATTTATGAATTTGAGTTGTCAATAATTAAAAAATTATGGAGTCAATAAATTAAGATAGTCACTAAATTAGGTGAATTAATTGGGTTGAATGAATAATTGTTCTAATTGATATTATAATTATAATTATAGATAATTAATTATTAAGTAAGTTAATTGTTGAAATATTATTATGGTGATAATTAAATTAATTTTTAATATAATTAAATATTTAAATATTAATTAAGGATTAAGAAGCAATTACATTTATAAATTATGTGTAATACAGTGGAGCAAAATTTTATAGGATTAAGGAGAATGTGATGATGATAATTTATAGACCTCGAATGAAAAATTAATTTTTAATTGAATTTGAGATTATTGATATATTTTTATTGATTTATGTATGTATAAAATTTTATTAGATTGATTGAAATAAAATGATTCTAGAGATTTTATGATTTTATATTTTTATTGACTTGAGAATTGAATATTTTAAATATTATTGAGTTTAGAAATTCAGGAGGACTATTAAGCAGTTGTGATTATTGCGAGCATTGTGGGTTATATTATTTGAAATGTTTGTTAAATTTCTTTCAACAGGTTAATATCCTAGTTTTATGGGATATACTATCGAAATTCCAGAATACTCCTTAGAGTCGATTTTATATAATTCTAGAGTCAAGTTGAGTTGTCCCCATTTTAATATTCTTTGTACATTATCATGTATAAATATTTTTAAGTTCTTCCTAACTGTTAAACAGCAGGTGCTCTGAGGAGAGCTAATTGGGCTGGCGTTGTCAAGTTTATAAGTTATAAAGTTTAATACAATACCTCATTTTCCTCATTTGTTTATATTGCCTTTACTTATTTTATCTATACATTTATTTAATTTCACATTAAGTACATACATTGAGTAATTAAATATTCGTTTGCACAATTATGATTATTGGTTTGTCTGTCACATTGCATTCATGAGAAATATGGTATTATGGCTAGTTGTGATGCATATGGATATTGTGAAAAGTGATTGTGAATGTGAATGTAAATGTTGTATATTGTTTGTGTTTGTTGGAAGAGATTAGGATAAGGTGAAAATTACTTGGTCGGTGAATCTATAATATACGGATATGACGGTTATGATTTGATGAGTTATGACTAATATATGACAATTTGGGGTTTGCTCGTTACTCGGTGCTATTACCAATCAAGTCGGCGCTGCGTGGCTTAAGTCATGAATGTCTGGGACCCTATGTTTAGATATAAGAGATAGTACTTGAAATCAAATAGTCAATATTATTAGGGGTTTACTCTCCATTATTGATGTTTAGTATTATTTCGACTAATATCTAATTTTTGATGATTATATAACTGTGTGATTACTTGAGTACGTGAAAGATATGATGAGTGATTGTGGGTGTTTCGTATCGGTAGATGCGTTGGTACTGCATAATAATTGTGTGATTTCAGGTGGTTGGACATATTGCATCGCATTTGAATTTATTTGTGCAACATAATTTTATTAAATTAGTAATTGAATGACATGTTATATTATCTATATAACTCATTGAATTGAGCATTCGTCATTATTTATTATTTTTCCCAACTTACAAGTGAGCGTGAGGGGTTGAATATTTGTTGAGTATCCCTGGTATTCATCATTTGTCAATTAAGTTAATTTATTTAATTGTATAATTATTTCATATTCATTTTGTATTATAAATTTTAGAAGCTTTGTATTGTTATTTTCTCTTGTGGTTGTCATCATTTTAATTTTTTAGAGTTGCTTGAATTTGGAAGGATAACTGAACTTTCTTATTATGTTGGTTGTATTGTTCTGTTAAGTAGGAACTAGTTGATTATTGAATTATAATTGAAATACTTGAGTTGATAGTCTATAGTAACATTGATGAGATGTGATATTGTTCAAATTCTGCTTAATAAGTGAGTCGTATATTTTGTGACTATTACAATTATCACATTACAGTTTTATCATTTGAAAAGTATTCATGTTTATTATGTATTATGAAAGTCTATACATTTTCATTTCCTAGCATCGCTTATCTAGTTTAAAGCACAACACTAAATGATAACTTATATTTTATATTAAATTGTATTTAATATGACTTAATTTTAAATTATTTTCAATTGTCTCAAATATTTTTAAATTATTTTCATTTATTTTAAATATTTGCATATTTATCGTAAAATTTCAAGATATTACACCATATTTTTTGAGTTACTAATGTACTGTTGTTATGTTTAAAAATTTTGATATGCAGCAAAAAAATCAACCGCATTAACCTTTCCAATATATATTTATCTCACCAATTTGTAATGGTCCAAAAAATCTCAAATGGTTGATATATTTATACATCATTTTGAGCATGAAAATCACTGTTAAATACTTGTACATAGACACACAAATTTGCAAAATCAGTTTCATAATGTCATAGTCATTTCATTTTCATAAAAACTAGACCATAATATATGATATATAGGCAAAATAAAACTACAAGGCATTAGAGCCACTAAACTAAAATTGTTAAATCTTAACCCTACATTACATTAAGAAAAAAATAAAAAATCATCACACTAGAACCATCTCATTCTTTGTTCAATGCCATCTAACTGGAAACCAATAGGATATTCACATATATTAAGCCAACACTCCATACAAACACTTTCCCAACCTTCATAATGTGTTATTTCTTCACCATTTTATTTTTATTTTCCTTCTTCAATCTTTCAGTTTTCTTCAATATAACAGTTTTCACATTCTTCGAATGTTCAGATAAATTAGAATCTATTCACACGAAGAATTTGCATCTTTCACATGGAGTATGCAAAAACACATAATAACAGACAAATTAACCATATAAAATGAAGCCAATAAATCAATAATTAGCAAAATTAATTATAGATTTCACTCACCTGTAATTAGGACATCCACAAAATCAGCTTTCAGGATTTACATCTAACCATGAGATTCTTAAGAGAGATTTTTCACCAAATTCAGAAAACAAGAAACTCAGCAATAATTTTAGGATATTGAGATTTCATTTTCTAATGAAGGGTTTGAAGAAAATTTGAGAGAGACAGACAGTTAAAGGGAAGGTCAAGATATAAAATTTTCTCTAATATAGGTTTTGTTGGTAAAGAAAAGAGAGAAAAACAATAATAATATTATTTCACACGATGAGAGAGAAAAGAGGGTAACGACTAACTGACATGATTTTTAAAAATTCAAAAAATATTGAAGTGATCGTTATATATTTTTAGGAAATATTTGTGAGTATGAGGTCGATAAAATGCGTCAATCCAGAGTTAGAGAAATCTTTGTGAGCAGGAGGATGATAAAATATAATGGTCCAAAATTAGAAAATTATAGATGAAATTAACCCAAATTTTTAAAAGTATTTGGATTCTCAATTTAATGATCCAAAATTCATTAATTTTATTATAATAATTAGAAAAATAAAGAATGAATATTTGAGTATTAGTGCCAAAAATGAGTTCTGATTGAAATTTATTATTCAAACGTTATTTGAATAGAAATTTTTTTAAGTTAACCTGAAAATTTTAATGGGTTAATTATTATTTTTTTTCTTATAAAATGACTCAGTACACTAAATTTTCTGATCTTTTAAAAATATATTAATTCCCTCATAACGAATGTCACAATATATTATCAGATTTTTCCGTCTAATTTTATTATTAGTCAACTATATAAGAGCAATAAAAAAACAGAAATATCGTTATTTTTAATTTTAATTAATTACATTCTATTTTTATTTTAAAATTTTTTTAGTGTTAAAAAATATATTTTCATACTTTTTTTGACAAATTTGAAAATAAAAATACTTTTTGCTTTTTATTTTTAAATTTGTCAAAAATATGAAAATGAATTTTTTATTTGTACTAAAAAAAATTAACAAGAAATAATTTAATTTCTTCTTAAATTATTTTTTAAAATAAAAAATAACAAAGAAAAAAAAATTTTAAAAATTTTTTTTTTTATTTTTTATTTTAAAATTTGTCAAAAAAAATGAAAATAAATTTTTAACCTTAAAAAAAAATTTAAAACAAAAATAGAATGTAATTTATTAAAAATAAAGGATAAAGATATTTTTATCTTTTTAATATCTTTGTTGGGTTGATTAAGAGTTGACTAATGATAAAATTGGATGAAAGAATTTAGTAATATATTATGACATTTGTAAGGGAGAGTTAGTGTATTTTTAAAAAATCAGGGGGAATTTAGTATATTAAGTCATTTTTCAGGGGGAAATAATAATTAACTAAATTTTAATTGATAAAATTTTAATTTGAAAAAAATCATAGTTGTTAAAATCTGACCGGATCGATCGTTAAATTAAAAAAATTAGAAATCAAATCATAGATCGGTCCGATCAATTCTAAAAATCTGTCCCAAAAAATCTGTTAAAAATTGATAAATCAATTGAATCGGATCGATGTTTCTTATTCGACCGGATTAAAATTTTTTAAATTTTTTTTAAATTTTTTTTATTTTTGATAAAAAATTTTAATATTAAATTATATTTATTTTTATTATATATATATATATATATATATATATATATATATATA